>PVHP010008370.1:0-44998 GCA_004024765.1 Zapus hudsonius | reverse complement strand
CTGGATTGACTCTTAGGCTATTCACAACCCCCTACCCCATGGACTGATCCAGACTGCCAACGGAGGAGGAAATCCAACTGATTGGGGACAGGGAAGAAGGTAATAGGGGAACTGGAGACATCAACACATAATTCCCTTATTAAATGTATCTAATTATGAATTTAAAAAGTTTAAGTAGATGGCTCCTACAGATGAATAATACCAGAGGAATAATACCTCCACGCATAACACACTCATATCTGCACACACACGTGCACACACACATAAATGAATAGGTTATTTTTCTATATTAAGTATAAAGAGCCAGTATGGCTTCGTCCTTCTTCAGTTGAGAGCACTAACCTATCAGAAGTCAACTCATCACCAACCAGACACAGTGCTGGGCCTCTGCCTCTTAGCTCCCATGATCACATCTCAGCACTTTCCAAGACATGATACGGTCTCCATTCTCAGACTTGCCTTGGGAGCCATTGACCTTCCTCTCAGGTTTCCATATGTTCCAGCATTGTATTCACGGAGCAGGCAGGAAGCCTGGTAGTTACAGCTTCAAGCCAGCTCTGGGAAAGCCAAGTCTGTTGGATGGGTGGTGTGCTGGGTGCCACCCATGGCAGAAAAGCCTTCAGAAGTCAATTGAGGATCTGCCTTCATTGAGTTGATCTACAAGTAAACCCTTGGTGGGGGCCAGAAACTCACTTGGCAGACACCCTCTTTTTCAGTAATAGCACCTTAGACTTTTCTCCAGCTGTCATTGTCGCCCAGCATCGCAAAGCTTGCCAACAGTTTCCCCTTACAGATTGTTAACTGACCACTTCAGGCTACTGAACTAGAGGCTTCCACTGAAAACCCAGAAAGACGCCTTGTCTCACCCCTTCTGAGACAGTGCGACACAGGCCAGCCACAGCTCATGGTACAACGTGAGGCTTTTATGGACTGTCAATATTTAAACACCTTGCTGGGGCCCGGGGGTTCCAGCTCTCAGCTGTCATCTATTTCAAGCCTCATTACACAAACCATTAAACGCCATATCTTCTCATTTTCTCCACCGAAGCCCTGGCAAGATGTTCTACAGAAATGGTGTGCTGAGGGTGCTGAGGGCTTCTTGCTTTATCAAGAGGGACCCATGTGGAGCCCTGCCAGCCCCGCATCTGTGGGACACAGACACTCTGATGGGTGCCCTGTGGCTCAAATGCTCTGCTCAGCCTGATGGCTCCCTGTCCAGCCGCATCCCTGCCTGGCCTCCTGAAGACCAAAAGCCCATTACAGTCACATCTCCGTCTGTCTACATCCCCGCTTTCATCCCTGAAGAGTTTACTGATCAGCCCCATGGCTGCCATATCCTAGTCACACAGAGCTGAAGGACAGCAAGTGACAGTAATATCAGGTGAGGACATAGGGTCTCTTATTCCAGACTGGGTGGTCCCTGAGTGTGACCCGAGGACAGGGCCATCGGGTTCCACCAGGATAGCCACCAGCCAGCTCATTTCTCTGACTGTACGTGAGTTTCCCCAGTCATGTGCCAAAGCTCTCTCAAAGGCATCCATGCAGTGGGCAGACGCAAATGATTTATTTACGCAAATTATTCCAAAGCATTTTGCGGTGTAGCTCATGGAGCCTCATTTACATATTTACACAATAGACTGGATGTTACGAAAGGAACTATAAATATACTCTCCTCTCCAAAGCAGCCATGAAATACATATTTAGGATGCACTCAAGGCAGGCAGTCATTGTACTGCTATTTCCACAGACGGTGCCCCAAGTCCAGAGCTGCAAGGGGCTGGGCCTGTCCACTCTCAGCTCTCCTTGGCATGGTCCTGGGCCCTGCCCATTTATTGTGTTGGCAGTGTCCATTTTTAGTCATTGGTGAAGGGAATTTTCCACTGAACAGAGAGAAAATCAATGTTTTCATGCTGGGCATGGTGGCTCCAGCTTGTCCTCCCAGCGGTCCAGAGGTTGAGGCAGGAGGATTGTGAGTTTGAGTTCAGTCTGAGCTGATAGCAAGACCCTGTCTCAAAAAAATAAAATAAAATTAGGGGACTGGAGAGATAGTTAAGTGGTTATAGATGTTTGCTTGCAAAACCTGACAACCTGGGTTCAGTTTCCCAGTACCCACATAAAGCCAGATGCACAAAGTGGCACATGTGTCTGGAGTTCATTTACAGAGGACACACTCAGAGTCTCTCTCTCTCTCTCTCTCTTTCTCTCTCTCTCTCTCTCTCTCTCTCTCTCCCCTTTCAAATAAATGAAAATAAGAATTTTTAAAAATCAGTATTGTCCCAAAGGTTTGACATCTATGGAAGATGCCAAGTTGAGCAAGTAAACCACAGCTGTGGCTCCGCCTCAGGGCTCCTGTCTTTCTCAGGTTCCTATCTATTGAGGTAGGTCAGCCTATGTATGGATCCAGCTCCTTTGGGGGCTGGTCTTCACCACTGCCCACAGAGACACAATAAGGACCAGATAGAAGGCATATTTTTAAAAAATATTTTATTTATTCATTTTCAAGGAGAGAGAGAGAAAGAGAGAGAGGCTTATGTGGGTACTGGATAATTAAACCCGGGGCCTTAGGCACTGGAGGCAAGTGCCTTAACCACTGAGCCGTCTCTCCAGCCCCTAGAAGGCATTTTTAGTATCAGCTCTATTTGGCTTTCAGTGTAAGCCCCACCTGTTTCAGTTAAATTTCTTGCCTAGCTTGACCGTTTATGAGAAGAGAAATGGCAGCGTTTAAGAAATAAACAAGTGACAGGTTTCCATTTGCTCAGGGCTACAGGCTGACAGTCAGGTTGTTGGCTGTGTGAGTTAGTGGAACCAGAAGTCTCAGTGATGAGTGACAGTTTCATTCGGCATGGAGACCCTGTTTAATTGTCCATGAAATCAAACTTTTGTATTGGCTCAGCGTCTGGGCTGATGCTGTGGGTGGGGTGCACTCGGTGCTGGGTGTTGGAGGGGGATGCAGTGGGCAATATGCGCTGAGATGTGCTGCGCTGGGTCGTCTTGGTTCAGAAAAGAGGTGTTCATTTCTCAGTGTTGTCAAAACGTTGTCTGGGAGCAGATGTGTCCCTAACATCAAAGTGGGGGTAGGGAGACGCTGGCTCGTTCTGTCTGCTAGAAACAAGAGGTTTCCAACAACAAACTGTGTTTTTAGGAATCTCCAATATTATCTGTTTTCCTTCTTTCAGGAGACAGATAATGCAATAAAGGAGGCAAAAATAAATAGTTTATGTTCTCTAAGGAAAACTCATTTCAGTGAAGAGTTGAACTCAGAATCCTGAGGTTTCCTGTTTATCGTTCCTCCTGGGATGGACAGTGTTTAAGGTTTGTGAAGACAGTTGATTCAAGATCAGACAAATTTCTTTCTTGGTCTCCTGTTTTCTTAGAATTTCTCCACTAGGGTGTCAAGTGACAAGAGTCCAGGAAAGGAAGAGAGGGCAGGCCAGCAGACAGGCATGATTTGAGCTTCCTCCACTGTGTAGACACCCACTTCCCTGGCTTCCCAGATGTCAAGAGACAACGTGCAGCCTGGAGTCAGACCTTAATCAGAAAGGTTACAGTTCTGGCAAGAGGGTGATGTGGGACCAGTCACCCAGGGAATCAGTGATCCAGGATTGTTCAGCCAGAGAGCAGCATCTGGGCCTGGCTTCAGAGGGGAGCGACTGTTCTCTTCCAGCAAGGCTATAGGTCTCCTGTGATGGTGAGGCAGCTTGATCAGTGCAGGAGGGGGAGAGCCAGGCTGGGGTCTCCGGACGTTTGAGCAGTCGAACCACAGGCTCCAGCTTTTCTTGGGGAACACACAAGGTCCTGCTCTCCTCCCCAGAGCTGATTGAGATGGAAGTTCAGGCACCGGGGATCTTCCTGGTGCATGGAAAATCAGTTGCACAAATCTCATTATTGTTAATAGTTCTGTAATGTCATTTTCCCACTAATTTGTGGAGATACTTTTCTCCACCATTGATTTATTGAGATATTTAGCCTAAAACAAACGCAGGAAACCATCTACAGTTGAGAGACAGAGTGGCTTCTTTAGCAGTTGCTGAGTTTTTTCCGACCCACTCATGATCACGGTATAAATATTGGTATGGAAAATGGCCTGATGAATTGCATGCAGACTATAATATGCTAATTTTAGAAAGGCAGAATTAAGAAGAATAAAATGTAGATATTTTCTTCTGTTAATTCAGAAAAAAATTAGCTAGCCACCATCCCCCATTTTTAGAGTGTAAATGGGTTGCTGAATAAATGGTTCGATGTTGAGATTCTATATCAATATTTTAAAATGGTTTTTATAAAAAATGCACACAGTTCCTGGAGCTATGACAGAGCGCTTAAAATAAAATGTGGCCTTTGAATGATGGTAGAAGAAGGGGGGTCGTTTTTTGTCCCTGGTAGCAGGAAAGCCTTAGAGGAGTATTAATGCAAAAGACACTCAGAGCTCTTGCTGAGAGGTGCTCAGACCTCAGACACTGGAAATCTCTCATGCTCGGGGTGCTTTAACTTCAGCTGTTTCAGCAACGCCCAGTTTACAAATCCTTGTTTTTAGCTTTAGACTCTTACAGCATGAAGTTATCTTTTTCAGTGGAAGAACACAATTGATCCAACATCTGAAGCCCTGGGAACAGGGACTTGTTCATTCACAGTAAACACACACACAAAATGGGGTGGTCATTCTGTACTGACAGCCTGCTGGTGGGAGGGCTAGAGAGAGGGCATGGGAAACAAAAATGGCTGAGTGGGAGGATGGCTGGGTGTGTGGATAAATGGATGGGTTGATGGAGGTTGGATGGATTGGTAAATCCATGGATGATGTGGTAGTTTGAATGTATGTCCCCCATTGACTCAGGTTGTAAAATTAAACTTGTAACTTGCATCTCCAGCCTCCCAGCGGGAGGAAGTATTACTGGAGGTGGATCTGAATTCCATGTCAAAGGTATGCAGAAACATTAGAGCTCTGGTGGGGTCCTGCTTGATGGCTGGTAGTGGTTTCTCTCTCTGCTTGGATTTATGAATGAGAGCCAGCTTCTTCCACCATTGATTTGTAAGCTTGAAATAAAGCCCTGTGTTTGGTTGGATTTTCATCCCAGAATCATTGGAACTGACTTCTACAGATGGGTAGATGGATAACTGGGTGGGTAGCTGAACAACGTGGATGCATGGGTGCATTGGTGGGTGGATGGATGGATAGATGGATTAGTGGGATTGATGGGTTGATGAGTGGTGGATGATCAATGGATGAATGGATGGGTAGATGGATGGTCAGATAGGTGAACAGATGGATGAATGAGTGGATGGATATGTAGGTGGATGGGTGGGTGGGTGGATGGATAGGCAGATGATAATCACCAATATTTATAGACTTCTTGATAAATTCAAGAGTCCTGTGGTGCAAGCAGGCAGGTAAATGTGGACATGTGTTCTGGAGGCCATGGGCAGAAGCAGTCAACCCTTCCTGGAGTGTGGGGTGGGGGCAAGGGTGACCATGGCCTTGTTTTTCCTCTGACCCATAGACTGTATGCAGCTTACTGAGAAAAGTCAACTCACCTGAACACCTCAGGGACAGAACAAGGTCTGGGTCGTGGAGTATTTGTGGGTAAACAAGGTGATGGAGGAGGAGACAGAGCTCAGGGCACTCAGTGCAGAGGATATTAAGTGCACCAGCACTCCCTGAGTGTCTGCGTGCAATACTCACATGCAAAACCATAAACCACACCAACAGTCATCTCGTGGATAAGCCTTGATACTTTAGGTGGGAAAAGAAAAACCACTTAAGCTACAGTTTGCCAGTTTGACCTTCTCACTGGCAATGGGTTTCTGGATGAGAAACAAGTAGCAGTGTGAATATTTAGAAGCGAGTCACGTTGCCCTACCTGTACTTGTGCCTTTAAGATCATCCCCACCCCTCCCTCATTACCCAAGGGGCAGTCTAAGCCCTCTGTAAACAGAGACTTGCACACTGGCAATTTCTTCCTGGTTACCACTGGGCGAATCTCTGGAGCGTCTTGTGCAGAGGTGTGAGGAGGGTTGGTCTCCCATCATCCTCTGGGCCCATAAAGCCATCAGCTTGTGCGCATGCATATTCTATGGGCTGTTCTTCCCCAGATTGCTGATTTTTAAAGTGTCACATACCTGTGCCCGAACGAGAAAATACAACTTGTGAAGGACCTAGACTTCATGAGAACAGTTTGGGCTCAGTCCACATTTTAGCTAACGGCCTCTCAAAGAGTACATTTGTATTTTATTTTGCAAACACGTCATGCTGTGTGAGAAGCACTGTTCCAAACACTTTATGAATAAAAATGTGCTCAAGGTAAACCCAGGCTGTGCATGCCATTTTTTTTTATCGTTATTCCACAGATTGGGTGTAGAGAGGTTAAACACTCTCTCTGAGGTCACACAGTCCTAACCAGGCCAGGCTTTGGACCAAGATCGGTAGTTGCAAATTCTGCCCTTGCAGCCCCAGGGTTGTGTTGTCCTTGGCTTTGGTTGGTTGTGTTCTGCTTGTTTATGTGTGTGTGGTATGTGTGATTGTGTATAAGCATGTTCATATGTGTGGAGATGCACGTGTGTGTGAGTGTGAAAGCCTGAAGTTGTTATCAGAGGTATTCCTCAACCATTCTTCTCTTTATTTTACTGTGGCAGGGCCTCTCACTGGTTCTAGAGCAAGTCTATGCAGCTAGTCTGCTCAGCTTGCTGGGGTCCCTGTTTGCACCTCTTGTGTGTGTGCTGGATTCCAGGAGGCCTCTGTGCCCACCCTACACTACCATGGCTGCTGGGATCTGAACTCCTCTCCCCAGCCCTAGGTCTTTGTTTTTTATGATTGATTTTGCTGACCATATATTTTTTCACTGTTGGTGAATGTGTCAACTTCAAACTCCCTTCATTTTCTCTTTTCTGCATAAGAATTTTCTGACTAATTTTATTAATATTTTCCTACAGATATAAGGACTTACATAAATTTGGTATTTTTCTATGAGGGAGAAATATGCATAAAATAAAATTTGCCACTTTAACTGGTATTAAGTACATTCACCCTGATGTGCAGACATCACAACCATCTACCCACCCCCACATTCCCTATCATGTCCCAAAACAGACCTACATCCCCACCAGACACTGACTCACCCCTCCTCAGCCCTGGCACCCAGCATTCTGACTTTCATCTTGACAACTCCTGGGATCTCATCTGCACAGAATCAGGCGTAGCTTTGTGTGGCTGGTCGATCTCACTGAGCATCCTGCCCCAAGCTTTATCTGCGTTGTGATGTGTGCTGGATTTCCTTCCTTTCAAAGCTGAGTCGTATTCTATTGTATACATGTTCAACATTTCCTATCTGTCTATCCATGGACACGTGGGTAGTTTCCACCTTTTGGTTATGGTAACAATTCCTGCTATAAACATGAGTTTGAAGATCTCTGTTTAAAATTCAATGGTGGCGCACACATTTAATCCCAGCACTCCAGAGGAGAGGTAGGAGGATTGCTGTAAATTCAAGGCCACCCTGAGATTACAGAGTGAATTCTAGGTCAGCCTGAGTTAGAGCGAGACCCTACCTTGAAAAAAAAATCAGTGAATTCTCTAAGCATTAATAGTTGCTTTTTTAGCAGCTATGCATAAACTAAAAACAAAAAAAAAATGTCAGGCTGGCAGTGTGGCTAAGTGGTAGAGCACCTGCCTAGAATCCCCCAGTGAGGGGCTGGGATGTGGCTCAGTGGTAGAGCTCTTGCCTAGAATCCCCCACTGGGGGGCTAGGAGCATGGCTCAGTGGTAGAGTGCAGCTCAGTAGTAGAGCACTTTCCTAACAAGTTGCAAGATCCTGGGTTCCATCCTCAGCACAACAAAAGAATTTTGTAAATGAATGAAATGAAAATCAGTGTTGTCTTTAGGCTACTTGACAATAAAGCATTCCCAGGGTCTAATTCCTAGTGGAGAGCAAAGGACCTTGGCAGAGTTGTTCCCAAGCACATGCAAATCCGGACAGTCCCTACATCAAAGAAGAACCCCAGCATAGATGTAGCACTGGTGTCCCTTCTGCCCATATTCCACGGAGGACACTGCACACCACCACAGTACTGGCAGCTGCGGGAAAGAAGCTGTGCCCTAAATGTCCCACTATGACCTTCTGGCTGGGTTCTGCTTCCAATCAGGACACGGGTTGGAGACCCCGATGAGCAGGGACTAGACATTGACCAGCAAGGTGACCTGGCAGAGGTGTCAGTAGGTCAGAGACAGCATCAAAAGGGTTAGTAGGGAACACCCACCACTGGCAGGGACAGTAAGCTACAGGAAGCCACAAGTCCCTAAGGTGACATCAAGTGAGAATTTGGGGGTGGGGAGAAGGACCTGAGTCAATGAAAATATCACACGGTGATATCACAGGGTGGCTTGCAACCCCGGGGTTTCTGCGGGATGGTGATATGTCCCTCTCCCTTTCCACCTTGTGACTCTCTCCAGCTTCTGACGTTGATATTGGATGTCCTGTCACACAGCTATGACCTGGCCAGCCAGGCAGGTGAACACTCAAGGGCTCATGTCCATCTGTCTTTCATCCTTCTTCCAGATGAAGGCTTGTGGGACATGTTTGCGAAGGACATTCCCCGGAGTGCCACATCATACACTGTAGGCCTGGACCAGCTGCGACAGGGGGTGACCTATGAATTCCGTGTGGTGGCCGTGAACAAGGCCGGCTTCGGGGAGCCCAGCCAGCCCTCCACAGCCGTGTCAGGTAATCCCTTCAGAACACTCATTGGCAATGTCCTTTGTCTGAGGAACAGGAGGATGAAACAGAACCATCCATTCATCTGTGAGGGGACAGGAGGTGAGCAGCTAGTTAATGAGACCTCTCCAGAGACACAGTGGGGAGCCTCAGCACTAGGGGGTTCCCTGGTACTGCCGCCTGTAGCAGGACCCCAGGCCAAAACCATCAACAAGGTCCCTTCCAGAAACTCAAGATTTCCTTGTCACACTGTGCTCAAACAAGCCTCACTTTGTTTTCTTTTTTAAAAACGTCTGAGTCAGGAGGGGACAGTGTGAGCTCATCAGTGTTCCCAGCTAGCAGAGCCCTGTGCCAGTTGATAGGACATCTCCAGCGCATGTGATTAGAATCCACACATGGTCCCAGCACACACTGAGAAGCCATTAATCCTTGATGTCTTATTGAGGTCCCCAAGCACTACAGAGTGGCCCTGGGCACTGTGACTGAGGCTTGGAGGACCCTGTGCTTGTTGCATACCTATAGATGTGTGATGTGAGGACTCAATCTTGTCATCAATCCTGAGGTTGTGGGTGGACACTTCTCTGCTCTGAGTTGAAGGTCAACCCCTAGACCTTGTGTGCTAGTGCAGCAATGCAGTGAGGAGTGTGACATACACGGAAAATGACATCACCTGGGAATCAGGAAGGGCTTCTTGGTGGATGCCTGTGGCTACCGTGGGAAGAGAAGCCCTAGAGGCAGGCAGCAGAGTGAGGAGCTGGAGGAGAGAGGGCAAGTTGGGTCACATGGCCTCAGCCAGCTGGTGAGGGCTGTGGGGACTGTGTGTCTAGGAGGAATGGATCTCAAGTCTGGCTTTACTTTAAGGTCACGGGAACATTAAAACAACATCCTCACAGGGTCCCCACTCAGATGGTGCTTTCAGCTGTCCAGGCAGGAGCTGAACATTCTTTAACTCCATGGTGACAGGTTGTGAGCCTGGGATTGAAGGCTCAAGGGAGAGGTGGGCTGGGGCAGCAAGGTGAAAGTAACTGGGAAGGAAAGGGGCCTGCTGTCTTCTCTTCCTCATGTTGACGTCTTGCCCTTGAGGCTGGGGAGATGAATCAGTGGGTAAAGGGCTTGCTGCACAAGCATGAGGACCTGAGTCTAGATCCCCAGCTCCCAGGTAAGGTGACATGTGACCCCAGCCCTGGGGAGGCAGAGACAGGAGTGTCCTGGAGACTGGCTGGCTGGCTAGTCTAGATGAATCAGCGAGCTCCAGGTTCAGTGAGAGACACTATATCCAAAACAAGGTAGAGGGCTGGGGAGATGGTTAAAGACACTTAATCGCAAAGCCTGCCAGCCCAGGTTTGATTCCCCAGTACTCATGTAAAGCCAGATGCACAAAGTGAACACATGCATCTAGAGTTTATTTGCTGTGGCAAGAGGCCCTGATGCACCTATACAGTCTCTCTGCCCTCACAAATAAATAAAAATATTTTAAAATAAAAATATGGTGGAGAGTGATTGAGGGAGACACCAGCATTCACCTTGGCCACACACACACACACACACACACACACACACACACACACACACACACACACCACATCACATCCTTCAGTGTTTCATCTTGTAGCTGGGTTTAGCCACTCCACTTAGCCTCCCAGTGCCTTTGCTGAGATTGAAGTTGCCTCTCTTCCTGCCCTGCCATGAAGACCCCATATTTGTACTCTGACCCAGAAGCATATTTGGATCAGGAGATCACTCAGTGAGGAGGCTCCTGAGTTGGGGTGTGTGGGCTCCTTATCCTATTCAATATACAAGAACTGCTTCACTTTGTCTGCTGTGAAATAATCCCAAACACGGGTGGCCTTCAGCCCCCACCTAGCACATGACAAGAGGAACAAGGCTGTCTTGATTCCTTCATGCAACATCATATACAATTATTTCTCCGAGATCCCAAGGCATCCAAATGCCAGCCATGGATGCCAAGTGAACCCCAGTTAGTCCATGATATATTTCAGAGAGGCCAGCCAGTGCCACCCACTGGCCTGGCATCAGGACCCAGTCCCCAGCATGGGAGCCCTGTGAGACAGTGAGGCCTCTCTTCCCTGTCTGTGGCAGAGGCAGGCAGTGCTTGGCCCCCTGGGTGACCAGCATGGGGTTCCTGGCACTCATTATATGGAGTATTGAATGAGTAGCCTGAAAACTCACTTACATCTTTTGGATTCAAAATACTGTCATCATCTAAGAAACCCTGTGGCATACCATTATCCAAAGCCAATTTCCCCTTTATTCCCAGCGTGCACACATCCCTCATCCATCCGGTGAGATAGTTAATGCAAGGTAGATGTGTGTTCTGTGGGGTTTGGCAGCTGGAGGTCCCTAAGACTTTGTAAAATGCTCTGTGCATTTAAGGGCTCTCAGTATTTCAGAACCAGCTCCCCTGCCAGGATACCCCTTAAAGACATGAGTGGAATCCCAGGGCCACTGGGCACCCGTGAAGAAGCCATTTTCCTGTTCTCAGTAAACAGAATAAACACCAAGCAAGACACAAACCCTTTGCTAAAGTGGCTTTTACATGATACATTTTTTGAGTTAATTTCTCAAAACCAAACCTGGAGCCTATAGTTGGGCTCAGTTTTGCTTCAGGCATAAAATAAATAAAACATGACCCTAATCTTTAAGGACTCATGGTCCATTGGAAGTGGTCAACAAGTAGACAGACAAGACAGACAAATATACTCATTGGCCACCTGAGATAAGACTTACTCTAGGTTGGGTGGGGTGGGGGAGGTTGGCTTTGAGGGCCTAGCCTCAAGTTAGGAGGGGATGAGGGATTTCCATCTTGGCCAGTCTCTCTGCATAAATAAAGGGTGGATGAGAGGAGGTCGGAGGATGTGGACAGTCAGGTCCAGGAATTATAGAAAGGAAAAGTACACAGGGTGCCCAGGAGGTAGACTCAACTAGGGATGAAGAAACATGGTCTCACTTCAAGCCAGACACTATTTCTAAGCAGAAGGAATTAGGAAGGGAAGCATGATGGTAGGTCAGGACAAGGGCAAAGATGGGGTCTCTGGGTACAAGAAATCCCAAGCCTGGATCTGTATAAAAGTTGAAAAATGCCTTCAGGTTAATTCCCAAGACAGCATGGAGGACACGGTGGTCTCAAGGGAAGAGCACATCAGTCAGGCTACAAGCCCAAAGGGGACATTGTTCCCCTTCTTCATGACGTGGTCATCCACCAGACCTTCTCTCCATGGGTTCTGGGGAGATGGCCGTCTGCAGCTCCTGCAAACCTCACCCTGCCTGCACTGTCTTCTCACAGCACAAGCAGAAGCTCAGTTCTATGAGGAGTGGTGGTTCCTGCTGGTGACAGCGCTCTCCAGCCTCCTCCTGGTCCTGCTCGTGGTGTTTGCGCTGGTTCTGCACGGGCAAAGCAAGAAGTACAGGAACTGTGGTACAGGTACAATGTCTCCTCCACTTCCTCCGTCCCCAAGGCACCACCCTGGAACTCAGAACTGACAGATGACATGGGTTTCTCCCCTGGATCTGAAGGTGGCTTTTCCCATGCATGTGCTTGTTAAGGTTGGGGAGACAAATGCCATCAGTTTTCTTCAGGTAGATCCAAACAGTCCTAGACCACAGCTGGGATCAGTGGTAGAGCTCCTGCCTAGAATCCCCAGTGAGGGGCTGGGGGATGGCTCAGTGGTAGAATGCTTGCATAGCATGCATGAGGCCAGCACTGCATTGCCATCCATAATACACACACACACACACACACACACACACACACACACACACACACACAATGAGTCTTAGACCTGGTGACATGTGTCTTGTCCATGTGTCTTAGACGTGGGCTACTTGGCTCTCTCTTCCTTCCTCTGCACCATTGCTCAGCTGCATTCATATTTTAAGATGACACAGAACTTGTAAATATCATAGTGCCCACTGTGGTAATAGGGATGGCCTGAAGACCACCTCAGGTACTGGGGAGCGGCTCACTGAATGTTATAACTGTGTTCCCATAGTGCTGTCCTCATTGAGCTTGGATCTTACCTTCCTGCCCCACCCCATGGCAGCTCTGAGCCCTGTGAGGGCCAGTTCCCTGTTGTATCCCATCAAAGGATGTGGTCTGCTCACGAGTCTCCATCACCACAGTCAGGGAAATGAACACGTGGACATGGGATGAGGCCAGGCACAAGAGCCACACGGCTGTGGCTTCACCTTGGATGTCAGGAGCCTCCAAAATGAATGTGTGCTCCTTTCTTTTCTTTTTTCTTTCCTTTCCTTTTCCTTTTCTTTTCTCATTTCATTGGTGTTGTGTGTGTGTGTTTGTGTGTGTGATATGTATGTACATATGGACAGTCATGTGTCATCTTATGTGTGTGGAAATCAGAGGACAACCTTGGGATGGCAGTCCTTGCCCTCCACTTTGTTTGAGGCTGTGCCTCTCTTGTCATTTTTGCTGTGAACACCAGGCTAGCTGACTTGGTTCCACCTCCTCTTCCATAGGCACACTGGGATGCAAACATATGCACCGAGGCATTCAAGTTTACTCAGGCTTGTGAAGCAAGTACTCACTGGTTTCATATTGGTGGAGAGCAGACAGGGCCGATGCTGGGGTGGTGTATGGGCACTCTGGACACCCCACACCTGCCCAGAGGTGGGGGTCACACATATTAAGAACACATGGCTCCAGAGACTTGAGGTTCTAGACGTCACAAACCCTTGTATCCTCAGATTTTAAAGGTTATCAAAATTTCCAGTGATGTTTCTTTGCATAACCAGAAAATAGCTCTACACGTATAGCCTAGGTGTTTTATCTTTAAGTCGACAGCAAGGTTGCGGCTGGGCCAGCCAAGCGAAGTCCTTTGATACTATCACACCAGCTGGACCCCACCTGCGGCTAAGGTTTCCATCAGCTATCTGTCTGTCCTTTCTAGAAGGTCTGTCACTTGCTCAGGGGCTATTAGAAAAGAGCTCAGCCACCCTGAGTGGGGTGAGAGCAGGACCCCCAGGAATCCCTTCCAGACATCAGTACTCTAGATCCTTGTGCTGAAAGGGTTAATGAAACCGGGCATCTAAATCGCCTGGCCATTTGCTTTGGTAACGTGAAGCAATTCATCCCTGAAAGAAAGGATTTATTTTTTTTTCTGTATAAATTCACTTCTAACAAGTGTTCGTAAATCAGATTTTATTCCTTTGGGATTCACAGTGTATGAATGGCATGTCATTTGAGTGAGTTAATGCTATTACTGAATGCTATGTGTAGCGCATAGAAAATCTCCCTGCCTTTCACTCTCCTTCTCCATCTGGAAAACTGACTTGAAAAGGCACATCGGACCTACAGCTTCCGGCACCCAGCCTCACCCTGGAGTATTAATGTAATGTCATAATTGAAGCCTGGAGGAAGGAGTGCTTGGAGACATGGGGGAAGTTAAGCCTTTGCAGGTCTAGACTTGCTCACTTCCCTTGTACTCCATGGTCACCTGCCCACCTCTCCCCCACAAGCCCACATCCCCATCCGGGTCTACCTGATTCTCTAGTGCACACTATCAGAGCGTGGAGACACGTGGAGGGTGCTGGGTCCCCAGCTCAGAGGAAGCTCCCAGGGGAGTAAGTGGCACTCTCCCAGGGCCACTAGCACAGGGAGGACTTAACAGACAAGGCCTTTGTTGTAATGTGAATGTAGAATGTCCCTCATAGGCTCATGTGTTTGCACACTTGGTCCCCAGCTGGTGGCGCTGTTTTGGAAAGTTGTGAACCCTGTAGGGTATGGAGCCTTGCTGGAGGGAGTGGGTCACTGAGGGCAAGGCTTAAGGTTTTATAGCCTGGCCCCACTTCCTGCTTGTCCTCTGCTTCCTGACTGTGGATGCAATGTGACAAGCCAGCCTGGGGCTCCTCCCATCATGCCTTCTGCACCTTGATGGACTGTAGCCCTGGAACTGTAAGCTGAGATAAACTCGAAGGTCAAGGTGATAAAGAAAGTAGCTAGCATAGACTCCACCCTCAAAGCCATGATAACTGAGCTGTGACCTAGGGAAGGGAATAAGTTAGGAGGATGCTGGCTCCATGCAGAGAGGCCAAAGTAGGAACACCCCCCAGGAGTGATTTAAGGATGAGGTCTCCAGACTGAAGGGATACCAAGAGTATAAGATGGTGTCAACATGAACAGGGGTCACAGTAGGCTAAACGTGGAGACAGCTCTGAGAACTGGGCCCCCACCCCAAAAGAAATGGGAAGACAGTGACAATATTATTTGGTTTCTTACAAGTTTATCCATACCCTATGCTAATATACTTTATGTTTTGGTGCATATTTATAAATTTGATTTTTTAAAAGCTTATAATTCAGTGAATAATTCAAAGAGAGGTGTAACTATCACCACCATCCACTTGAGACATTTTTATCACCTTATTCAAAAGGAAACTCGGTGCCCTTTCTTTACCAATCATGCCCACACAAGCTGTTCTGTTCTTACTTGCCACTTAGTGTGCGTGTATGTGCACATGTATGTGTCCATATATGTGAAGGCCAGAGGACAACCATGGGTATCATCCTCAGGTATGCTATTCTCTTCTTTTTGAAACAGGGACTCTCTTGGTCTGGAGCTCACCAATTAGTCTAGACTGGCTGACCAGCAAGTCCCAGGGATCTGCCTTCTCTACTTCCCCAGTGCTGGGATTTGCCTGAGTGCCAGGGATCTGAATTCAAGTCCTCATGCTTGCCAGTCAGGCACTTTACCCACTGAGCTTCCTCACTTCCAGTCACTGTTTCAAAAAGCATGCTCTTAACTAATCCAAAGACACATGGAGCAATCGTCCATTGGGACTATTTTTATCCCTTCTTCAAGAGGAAATCCTTCACCCTTTCTTTACCTGTCAGACCCACACAAAATTTGCTTTTTACTTCCCATTTTTCTATGCGAATGTGAGGTTTATGTAAACTTTGAAACTTTTAAAATATTTGATTTCCCTGACTCTTAATAAGAGTATGCATTCTGAGCACATTTTCATCAAATATTGGCAAGGGTACTGGCATTTTGGCATCAGGCAAAATAATCGTTGAGATGCTAATATCATCATTTTGTTTCAACATTGTTTTGCTTTGCTCCCTAACTCGGCTCTAACTGCCTCTCTAGCAGAGGCAGGTGCCTCATGGCTCTGGTTGCTCCATCTGGCAGGAAGACAGGAGCTTCTGATGTTAACTGACTCTGTGCGACTCTGATGGGCACATTTCTAAACTCTGTTCACTTTCCTGGTTGGCTCTAGGTAAGGGCATCTCCACCATGGAGGAGTCTGTGACCTTGGATAATGGAGGATTCGCTGGCTTGGAACTCAACAGCCGTCACCTCAATGTCAAGAGCACCTTCTTGAAGAAAAACGGGACCAGGTAGGGAGGCTGTATGAGCTGAGCCACTGAGGGATGGATGCTGGCTGAGGATATATCTCATGCCCATGGATGCCCACTGATTAGATCCTGCTGTGTGGTGCCCAGTAGGTAGCATTGGATATAGAGGCTCAGAGGCTCTGGCATGTTAGGAGAGATATAATACCTGGCCACCTCCAGGCTGGCCTTCAGTCGCCTGCTGGGCACCTTGGTCAGGGAACTACTTCACTGCAGATAGCAGCAGGCTTTCTCTGTGTCCCAGATGGAAGCCTGTGGTCACTGTCACCCTTTCAAGTATTCCAACTTTTCCCATGGTGACAGAGATTGTCATTTCAGGTGTGACTGGAGGTGGGGATAGGGATGACCTTCCCAATTAAGCCTCTTCGCTCCCCACCCTTTTCCTAGCTTCCCCAAGAAATGAGACTCTCCACAGAGGAAACAGGATAGCTTGGCCTGCCCTTTCAGCTGCAGAGTCCCACATATCTGCTACCCAAGCACAAAAGCCTGGAGGATGCCTTCCCCAAAGAACAGACCCCTGGCTTCTCCTGTGGCCCTCCAGTATGACCAGTGTCTCTGCTCATGGGGCCACTTTTAACATTTCTGCATTTCATTGCAGAAAGTGGAAATCAGACTGGGGGGATGGCTCAGTGGGTAAAGTGCTTGCATGACGGCATGACGACCTGAGTTAGAGCACTAGTGCCACATAAAAACGCCAGGTGTGGTGGCACACACTTGTGATCCCAGCACTGGGGAGGAGGAGACAGAAGGCTCCTTGGAGATCACCAGCTAGCCAGTCTAGCCTAATAGATGAGCTCCAGGCCAATGAGAGACCCTATCTCAAAAGAAAGGTGGATCACAATCCTGAGAGATAACATCCAGTCGTCTTCTGGCCTCCACCCATACACATGCACACACATGTGTCACTGCCCACCACCCACGGGGGCAATGATAAAACACACACACACACACAAACACACACACACCACATATGGGTGTAAGAATGTGCTTTCTCTCTTTATTGCTTTCTCAGATCTCATTCCTTCCCTTCCATAAATGAAACCAGAATATATAGAGCTCCTTGCCAATCAGGGAGCTACTTATTGGTCTATGATAAGAACCTGTGAGCATGATGTGCAAATAGCCAATCAGGACTGCCTCCTGAAACCTATTAAGCCAAGCCCCTCTTGGCAAGCTATCAGGTGCTGTCCTGAGATTAAGCCAGGGTGTGCCTCCGTGGGCCCCCAAAGGCTTTCGCCCCAACACACATGAACATACATGCATATGCTTACATATGAACACACGCATTAAAAATTGGAAATCAAGGCCAAGAATGGTGGTACATGCCTTTAATCCAAGCACTCAGGAGGTAGAGGTAGGAGGATCACTGAGTTTGAGGCCACCCTGAGACTACAGAGTGAATTCCAGGTCAGCCTGGGCTGGAGTGAGGCCCTACCTCAACCCCCCCCAAAAAAATGTTTCCGTTTCCCTCTGTTGTCTGTGAAGTTTACAGTGACAGAGACATCCAGAGATTTCCCATGCTGCTCCTGTCCTCTTCCTACTCGACACTTGAGCTGAACTGACCACGCTAGGCAGGTCCCAGGCGGGTCTTCCACCCCACCCCAGTCCCCAGCAGGGCAGGCTGTCATCCCCCTCCAAAAAAAAAATTTTCTTTAGGAGTAGAAAGTGAAAGTTTCATCCCATTTCTTTACCAAGAGGCGAGGTTTTCCTCATGTCAGAGAAACACGGGAAAGCAATTCCAGCATGTCAAGACCAAGAGTGACTCCGCTCAGAGAATTTTAAAATATCACATGCCTGGCTCTGCTCTCTGCTGCAAATCTCTCTTCTGGCTTCTGAGAAGAGAAGCTCGGAGCCTTGAGGTGTGTCACCCAAGGAGAGGCTAGCTTAGTCAGTCCATGCGCTCTGTTCAACAAGAATCCTCTTCCAAGCTCACTTTAGCTCTTAGCAGAATGTGTCCTTTCAAGATGGGACCTCCATATACAGCATCATATGACAAGGCCAAGCCCCTCCTCCCTACTTCCTCCCCCTATTTCACTGCTTACAAGCCAGTCCCAGGACCCCCCCACACACACACTTGCAGCCTGGGTGCCACAGGAGGGCAGGAGGAGACTGGAAGAGAATTCCTCCTATCAGAAAGGCCCTGGCTCTGCAAGCTTCCCTGCTATCCACTCAGCAGTGGTATAAGACCCCCTTCCCCATGGTCTTGTCCTCAGTCCCATGCCCTCCTCTGCACCTGGGGGAGTAGCACACTGCCTGCACCCGTGATCACAACCTCATGTGGTCTTCCTCTTGAGTGTCTCACCAGAGCAGGATGGCTGGTCCCCAGTGCCACAGGTCTCGCAGGGTCCCCAGGGCCACAGGCATCCACAGGTACAGGATGCTAACTCCCCAGAGACACTACTCAGAGCTCCATGTCAGTCACAAAGTAGTATCTCGGGTCCCCACCCACCCAGGGGAGTGTCCTTTGTCCAGTGTAACTTGTACCATCACCCTGCTTCAGGTCCCCACCCCGGCCGAGCCCTGGCGGTCTGCACTACTCCGATGAGGACATCGGCAGTAAGTACAATGGTGCCGTGCTGACCGAGAGCGTGAACCTCAAGGAGAAGTCGGTGGATGGCTCGGAATCAGAGGTCAGTGCCGCGCTTGCTCTCCAACAGGGACTGTCATTCCCTGCCTCACAAGCCTTCTGCTCCCTCGGCGTGTCTTGTCCCATTTGGGATGGACAAGCCACCCTCAAGAGGGGCAGAGCTGATGACAAGGACTCTGAAGTGCAGATGAGGAAATGCCCATCACCTCAGATGAGAGGGAACTCACGGACCTGAGAAAGGTCCAACTTGGTGAACCAGTGAGTTTATCGGTGTTCCTTACAGAAACATGGGTGACTCACAGGCAGCGACACCCCTGAAGAGTCCCACCGTATCCCAGATCAGTTGTTTACTTTTATATAATCTTGGGGTGTTCAAGGGCCTCGTGAGGATCTTGAGATCTCATGAGCCTCCTTCATCCTCCGCGAGGGACAGTTAAAGGGCTGCTCTGCTTCAAGATGGCAAAGGTCACATCCAACAGACAGGAAGCAGCCACCCTACCTATTTCCTATGTGGGAGGGCTTTGAGCCCCTCAGCACCTCGCACACAACCAGGGCAGAATAGATGCTGCAAGCCAATTTATGGGACTGCAGGTCCCGCTTCTTAAACCCCAGGGCTGGGGTAAGATATGGGCAAGACAGGTGTCATTCACAGAGGACTCCCCACAGGGCAGGGCACCCAGCCACAGACCCTACGGTGTCTAAGGAGTTGCTATCGCACATGCTACCTCAACCAGTCCTGGAAGCCACTGGTTCTGGACCACCTCTTCCAGAAGGGCATGACCCAGCCAGGGTCACCAGCTGCCCAGAGTGGGTGCTGGAAGGTGTATACTCTTTCCATGTGTCCTCAGAAATGGACCTACTGTTTTCTGGAACTTGCCATGCAGAGTGGTGGGCTCTAGATCTTGGCTAGAGTGCCCCAGGGCCTGCACCCATGGGACTCATAGAACTTGAGCCCTGTCACCACCCCAGAGCAGCACTGCTTACAAGTCCCTGGTGTCAGGGGCCATCTTGTCTGAGGAGTTTCCTGCTCTTGCCTCCTTTTGTGAAAGAGAGGATTTGCACACAGCTTTCTGGGTCAGTTAACAGGGTGATGTGTGCTCAGGCTGGAGATGTGTCCCTCCCCTTGCCGAGCAGTCAGACCAGGGACAAAAGCCTCAGGGCCTGCCTCTGACTGCTCCCCATCTGATCAACACTCTCCAGAGCAGAAGGAAGGAAGTTCAACCAGGAAAGCAGTTCAACCAGGGAGGCAGCCTTATGATGCTGGGAAGGGCTCAGCGCCCACGTGCGTGTCTTACGTTAACCAACAGTCAGTCACTCCATGCAAGACCTACTTAAGCCATTTGCTGTATGCATAGGCCTGCCCACCTCTCCACACTTGTTCTCTAAATCAATATTTAATCTAAAATACAGTCTCACCTTCATCTTGACCTGAATTCAGGCCTATTGAGCCCCAAGGCTCAATAAAATGGCCCTTTCTTATTTGTGGGTTGTGGATGATTCTGGTGAGAGGGGCAGTGGGTGGGGAGTGGTGAGACCCAGCTGGGCTTTTCTGATACAAAGGACAAGGGGTGCAGGTCTGTAACATAGCCTTGGGTTTGCCAAAAACAGAATCAGCAAGGCAGATGTCCTAAAAGGTCTCCACTGGAAGCTGTTGTGGAAAGCCTGCAGAGAAGGACCTCCTTGTCTGGACATGTTGAAGCATCATGTGGGGAGGGGGCAGGAGGGCCTTCAGGCTTCCTGTCTCCACTGAGGCAGCTTTACCTTGTGGTCAGTGCCTGGGAGTCTGTCCCTCGCACACAGCATCATGCCTGGCATTGATGGTGACTGTGTGTCAGCTCTGCTCTGTGTGTGGGGTTCTGGAGTGTTCCCTGTGCACTGACACACATCACTCTGCAGGTGGGCCAGGGCTGGTGTCACCTTCCATGGGTTTAGTGCCCACCTTCCCTGTGAGGTGGGACATCGTCCCATGGTGCCTAGGCTGAGGTCCTCTGGCAGGCAAGAAGTGGTGCTAGGTTCCTTAGAGTCCTCAGGTCTCAGAGCTCAGCGTTACCCCATCCCCTCCACACCCAGCTTCTCCAGCCCAATGTATGTCCCAGATCAGCCTAAATTGGACTTGGGGATTCCAAACTGTGTGTTCATAAAACCATTCCCAAGCCTGGCATGGTGGCACATGCCTTTAATTCCAACACTCTGTGGGGAAGCTGAGGTAGGATGATCAGTCCTGTGAGTTCGAGGCCAGCCTGGAGCTACAGATGCTTTCCAGGTCAGCCTGGGATAGAGTGAGACCCTGCCTCAAAAAAAAAAAAAAAAAAAACCTCAAAATTTAAAAAAAAAAAAAAATCCCCAAACATTTGGATCTATTTTACTCCCAAACGTGTGGAGTGATTTGGAATTCAGATACTACAAAATTTTTTTGTATGTGTGTATGTGTGGTGTGCATATATGTATGCATGTTAGCATACATCTACATATACATGTATGTGTTAATCGAATGTGCTAATGTGTGTGTGCTTTGTAGTTGCCATGGCCTTTGGGAAACAGTTTCCTTCCAGAAGCCAATGGAACCTATAGAAACTCGGTCTGTGTGTGTGTAGAGTGTCACCTAAGACCTCAGGGTCTGGCGCCCTAGAATCATCTGACAGAGCTCTCCCACATCCCAGCTAAGAATCCACTGGAGACTGGTTTTTCAGGTGGATGGAAAACACAGCCCTCTTGCAGAGACTTCTGCTGTGTAGTTTGGCCCCATCCCATCTTTCAGTGTGTGATGTTGGGGAATTTCCAGGCATTTATTTTTGATGCTGTTTCCAACAGAGGGACCTGGGGACTTAGGTCAGTTTGGAAGGACTTGATCAGGTGAAGTTCACTGTGAGCCATGCTCTAGCTAGCAGAACTGCATGATAGCTCACCCACCCACCATACAGCTCACCCATGGGAGATACACGGTTCAGTGGTTAAGCCATGCTCACAGGGCAGCACAGCCATGTCCACAGTCCATTCTAGAAGGTTTTCGTCACTCCCAGAAAACAGCCTATGCCCTTTAGCAGCCCTCCCAATCCTCACAGACCTCTGAGCCCCACCTCCTCCCCAGCACTCAGCAACCACTACTGGACTTTCTACCCTTGACTTGCTATTTTGGGCTCCATCCACTTCATCTGAAGACATCAGACTATCTCTGCATAATGCTTTCAGGGCATTATGTTGTAGTGTTATGGACTAATCCTCCACTCCCCCTTTTGTGGCTGGGACTATTCCCTTCTGTATTTTCATTATGTTCAATAATTGAAGTTTTTACTTTTGGGGTGTGTGTGTGTGTGTGTGTGTGTGTGTGTGTGCGCGTGCGCGCGTGCGTGCGTGCGTGCGTGCATGTGTACATGTAGTGTATGCATGTGTGTGTGTGCAGATGTGCACGGGTGTAGAAGCCAAAGGAAGACATCAAGAGTCCCTCTCTGTCACCCTTCCACCTTATTTCCCTGAGACAGAGTCTCTCAATGAACCTGAAGCCTCCCCCCTCATTTTAGAGGTAGGCTGGCTGAGCATGGAGCCCCATGATCCTCCTGTCTCCCAGCTCCTCAGGGCTGGGATTACAGGTAGCATGACCACACTCAGCTCTGTGCATGGGTGCTGGGCTCTCACTCACACCCTGGTGCTTGTGCAGCAGGTACTCTTACCCACTGGGCATCTGTCTCCCAGCTCCTAACTGGCATTTGTTGTTGTTGTTTGAAGTAGGATCTCTCTCTAGCTCAAGCTGACCTGGAATTCACTCCGTAGTCTCAGAGTGACCTCCAACTCACGGAGCTCCTCCTTCCTCTGCCTCCCAAACGCTGGGATTAAAGGTATGCACCACCATGTATGGCTTTTCCTAATAGGCATATTTTTAAATCAAATATTTGGTTAAGTTTTACTCATCAGTTTGGTGACCAAGACCATTTCCAAGTTCCACAATTCACTAGAGGGACTCACAGACTTGGGTCAAGACAAAAATTCATCATAGCAAACATACTTAGAGCACAGTGGGAATCAGGACAAAGAAGATGGTGCCAGCTTGCAGGAGTCCTCAGCAGTGAGTAGTGAGCACACTGGAGGTCTATCCTCTTTCAGGCCTGTGGCCTGACCTTGAGCTCAACAGAAGTCGTGGGTGTGGAGTGCCCCATGTGCTCAGCACGAGGTGAGCACCTCCTTGTCCTGGAGGTGCCCTTTCTGCCCAGCTTCTACCAGAACTGGGTTCATTGTTTTCAGCATTGGCTTTTTTGTTTGTTTGTTTTCTAATCTGCTTTTGCATGTGCATGTGTGGATGGTGTACATGTGTGTATGTGTGTCCATACGTGTGTGAGTAGGTGGGTACTCGTGTGTGGAGGGCACAGGACAACCTCAGGTATCTACTACCTTTGGATTTTTTGTTTGGTTTGGGTTTTTTTTTTTGAGACAGGGTATCTCACTGACCTGGAGTACACCAATTAAGTCAGACTAGCTGGCCATCAAGCCCCAGGGATCTGCCTGTCTCTGCCCCAAACACCCCAGCCCCAAAGTATTGGGATTACAGGTGCCCACCACCACACCTGGCTTTTTCATGAGTTCTAGGAATCAAACTCAGTCACCAAGCAGAGAGAGAGAGAGAGAGAGAGAGAGAGAGAGAGAGAGAGAGAGAAATGCTGGTGCTCAGCTTGCTTTCTCCTTTTCTGCAGCCTGCAACCCAGACTGTGCAATATTCCATCTCAATTAACCTAACCACGAATCTCCCTCACGACATACCCAGGGGCTGACTAATCACCAAACGTGCGATTCTTGGTCCTGCCAAGTTGGAAATAATTGAAAAACATCACAGTGATTGTTTTTAATATTAAAAGGCTTTGCATTTTTATTTTTGGCAGTACTGGGGGATTAATACCAGGGCCTCACACATGCTAGGCAAGAAGGCCATTTTTTTTTCTTTCTGTGTCTCCTGAGATGGCTCTTTGTCCTATATTCTGCTAATATCATGTTTTAAATTAATTAATTTGGGGACATTAAACCAATCTTGCATCCCTACAATAAACCCATTGTTTTGCTCATATGTTGTGAGGTGGAGTTTGCTGCATTTTGTTGAGGATTTTGACATCCATGCTCATAAGGGATATGGGCATGTAATTATATTTTCTTAGATTATCTTTGTGTAATTTCATTTTTTTTTTTTGACATAGGGTCTCGCTCTAGTCCAGGCTGACCTGGAATTCACTATGTAGTCTCAGGGTGGCCTTGAACTCAGGGCAATCCTCCTACCTCTACCTCCTGAGTGCTGGGATTAAAGGCCTGAGCCACCACGCCAGGCTTCATTTTCTTTTTTTAAGTTTTAATTTTGAGACAAGGTTTCCCTATGTAGTCCAGGCTGGCCTGAAGTTTGAGATCATCCTGCTGTAGCCTCTGAGGGCTAGAAGTACAGTTGTGCAATCCCAACACTGTTTCTTGTTTACATATCTTTTGGTGTTGCTGTTGTCGTTGAACTTGGGTAAGACTGGCCTCGTAGACTGGTATTCTCTCTAAAAGGATGGCTAGAATTCTCCCACAAAGCCATTTAGTTCTAAGCTGTCTTTGTGGGGGCGCTGTTAAGTACTTATCGTTTCTTTCCTTTTGCTTGTCTTTGAGTCATTTTCTCTTTCTTTACTTTCTTACACTGAAAGTTTAGGTGGCTGAGGTTTGACATATTCATTCTTTCTAAACACAGGTTTTCATCATCATAAAGCCCCCTCTAAGCACTGATTTCATGGGTTGGCCCTGTTACCCATGTGACATGCCTGTTTGTGTCTGGTCACAGCTCTGTCTTGATGCTTACTAAGCCTGACACTGGCTTTATCACTCCAGTTCTTTTCTGGTTGCTGTTTGCATGCTAGATGGCTCTCATCCCTTACTTTTAACTTCTATATGTCTTTGAATCCAAATCTCTCTTCTTACAGGCAGCAGGCAGTCATGTCATTTTAATTATTCTGTCCTTCTCTGCCTTATGATTAGATAGTGTTTAATTCTTTCACATGTTCTGGAATTATTATACAAGTAGGATTTCATATGCCATTTTGTCTCACGTCTTTATTACTCTATTTTTTAAAAATAATTTTTATTGAGTTGCAAGCAGAGAGAGATAGAAGAGAGACAGAGAGAATGGGCACACCAGGGCCTCCAGCCACTGCAAATGAACTCCAGATGTATGTGCCACCTTGTGTACCTGGCTTTATGTGGGTACTGGGGAATCGAACCCAGGTTGTTACACTTTGCAGGCAAACACCTTAACCTCAGAGCCATCTCTACAGCCCCTATGTCTCTATTTTTTATTACTACTTTCATTTCTGCTCATTGGTATTTCCTTGCATGCCGCTTTAACCTTCTCTCTTCTGCTCTCAGTCTACCTTTCAGTGACTGTCCCTAACGGCTTGCTCCAGTATCTACTTCAGATATGTCCCACATTTCAGTGATGCCCGGGCACTTCTCCCCTAAAGAGCTGCATTCTCTCCTCCACCTACTGTCCCACCATTATACATCTGTAATGTTATCAACACACGACTGCATTTCTCTAATTATCACCTTACATAATTACACATCTTGTCAAGAAGCTGAGAGAAGAAAGGAGAATGCATATTTAAGAGTTTGTCATTTTAACCTGCTTATTTACGATTTCTGGGCCTGGCCATTCCTTGCCGTGGACACAGGTCAGCCGCCGTTATCCCATCAGCTGACCACCCCCTTTGTGCTTCAGCTGTTAAATATGCTACGTTTCCACAGGTTTTATACCCAACATAGAATTATCTACGTATTATCATATAGGCATCATTGCCTTTTGAGTCAAAAGAAGAAATACGTAATTACACTGTTTCATAATTGCCTGTGCCATTAACTCTGTGCGTGCGTTTTGATTGTGTGCGTGCATGCGTAGTGATTACTGTCTGATGCCCATTGCTTTCAGCCTGCCCATCTGTCCTCTTTCATAAGTACATAAGACAAGTCTGCTAGCAAGGAACTCATCTTGGTTTTCATCTATCTCAGAATGTCTTCATTTCTCCTCCAGAATAGTTTTGCTGGTTATAAAATTCTTGACTAGCAGGGGTTCCCCTCCCCACAAACCTTGAGGACATCTTCTTGCCTTGCTTCTGTCCTTGTTTCCTGACTAGAAGGCAGTTGGTATTGTTCTTTCCACACTGGGTGGTTCAAAGGGTTGTGTTTGCCTTTGTTTTTCAACATTTTTGACTACAGTGGGTCTTATTATGCTGCGCTCTGTGTTTATCCTGCTTGGAGTTGTTTGGGTTTGTTTGCTGGGTGTATACTTTAATGCTTTTTATACAATTTGGAATGTTTTATCTTATTTCCATTCATTTCTTTTGAGACACAATCGTATGTGAGCCAGTCTGCCCCTGAACTCATGAGGATGACCATGAACTCCTGCTCCTCCTTCCTCCACCTCGCAGCCATACACCACCATGCCCATTTAAAGCAGTATGTGGGATTGAACTTGGGGCCTCATACATGCTAGACAAGCTCTCCATCATCTAAGCTGCATCCCCAATCCTCAGGCCTGGGCTTAGCCTCAAGATGTTTATCTTCCCTACGGAAGGGATACAAACACAATAACCCAGGTTGGGGATAAAGAGTGATGTGTGGGCTTTGCCCTGGGTTCATACCAGTGCCTGGCACAGTCTGGACACAGGATAAACCATAGATGAAGCTCAGGAAGATCCCAGTTCCAAGGCTCTGACAGAACTCTTCCTTCCCAGAAGCTAACAGATCACTAAGAAAACAGTGGCATTGGCCTTGTCTCACGGGGCATTTTACAGTCATTATCAGAAATACTGGCATGGTGAAAATGTTGTCCTCACAGTGTAATACATTGTGACAGAAACTTAAAGGAGGAACCGTTTATTTGGCTCATGGTTTCTGAGGGTACACTCAATCATGGCAGAGTTCATGGGATTCCAAAGGAACTCCTGCATCTCCATGGACCAGGAAACAATGATTTCCAACAGGAAGTGGAACTGTCCTATAACCTTCAAGCCCTCCCCCATGTCTGGCCCTACTCAGTAAGCTAGTCCTCACCTGTTAAACCTCCCAAAACAGTGCTGAGAGCTTTAGACCTAGTGTTCAAACACAGGGGCCTGAGTGGGACATTTTACATTCAAACATCACAGAGATCTTGGTACTTTGTGCATCTGGCTTTATGTGGGTACTGAGGACTCGAACCCAGACTGGCAGACTTTAAATATATTTTATTTATTCATTTTCAAGCAGAGAGAGAGAGAGAGAGAGAGAGAGAGAGAGAGAGAGAGAGAGCACCAGGGCCACCACCTTGTGGGTCTGGCTTATATGGGACCTGAGGAATTGAACCCAGGGCCTTAGGCACTGGAGGCAAGTGCCTTAACCGCTGAGCCATCTCTCCAGCCCAGACTGGCAGACTTTGCAAGCAGCATCTTTAACTGCTGAGCCATCATCTCTCTAGACTGACATCACAGAGATCTTGGATGAAAGACATTTTATTAATCTCACACACATGTGCAGGGTGGCATGTGGGGCGTTGCTGTGGGACATAGAGGACCCAGAGTTATGGGCAGGAGTGAGGCCAACTTCCTCCCCCTCACTGGGTCTCTAACAGCCTAACAGCTATGAGGAAGCAATAGCCCTAATGGCGGAAAGTCCCTCCAGCTCATCTATGCAAATAAGACATCTGCAGGCTGCTGACCCCTGCCAACCTCCTTATGTCCCATACCAGCAAGAAGGTCCCTATATGTTAATAAGGCATTCACAGGCTACCTCGTGGATAAATGCTATTTCTCTCCACGGAATAAATGAGCTGTCCACGAGATTGTCTCCTGGGTGTCTGTACCGGTCATACTCACTGCCATTCAAGACCCTGTTCCCTCCGGCTCCTGGGACACCAGTGAGCATTGACACTCAGCAGGGCTCTCCGGTCTGAGGAACCACAGAGGGAGGGGCTGTAAAACACCTTCCTTCCCTGAGTGGCTTGGGACAGGCCCAAGCACAGAATTCTGCAAGGACACTGCAGCCCACTGTCTCCTTCCCCAGGTCCCCAGCTCTTGGCCTCCTTCCCCACAGTCCTGAGACTACAAGAGAGCTGGAGGGGAGGTGGGGTTCAAGATGGCAGGGTGTGGCCTCAAGAGCTCTCGGGTGTATGTGAGAGGGAGTTCACTGCAGTAGAACAGAGAGTATGTGTTTCCATTGAGTTGGACAATTCCTTCATTGCTCAGAGACACTTGATCCAAGACCCATCCACATTACTACCAGTGGGAATTTCTTGTGTGGAGCCAATCAAGGAACAGCCATTGGATCATGGGTGGCCGTTGTGACTTACACTGACCAGAGCCTCTCATGGACCAGGCAGCTATTGTCCCAGATGGGTTTCTAGAAGTGACAACAAAGGCTGAGATTCCCACATGGGCATGGCCTGGGTCCTGCCCACTCAGTTAAATCTTACATTTCTTCTTCAGATGATTAACTTTATAATCACGTGTGTGGTGACATGTCTGTGTATGGGCATGCATGTGGAAGTTAGCGGACAACCTCAGGCTGTTGGTCCTCTCCTTCCACCTTCTTTGAGACAGCGTTTCTCTCGTTTTGCCTCTGGCTGGCCTGAAAGTCTTGGGATGCTCCTGACTCTATCTCCCATGGCCATGGCCATGTTGGTATTACAGGTGCATGCACCACTGTTGCAGGGGTATATGGCGAGCACCTGCAGCCACGGAGCCATCACTCCAGCCCCAGATGATAATTTAACTCTTTTATGAAACCTTGAACAGAATGGCTTCCAGCCAGCCCTGGAGAACCTGTGAACCTTCCATGAGAAATGTGACCTCTGCTACACATTCACTTAGAATCCAAGTGAGTGTCTGAAGAGGCAGCAAACTCAATTCAGGGCTGATGATGTGGGGTTCTTCAGCAGCCACTCTGATCCCCGTTATTCCAGTCTTAGTTTACACAGAGCTTGCCTCCTAAGCTGCCTCAGGCCTCTATAAAACAACTGGGGAGTAAATACAGCCAGAATACAGGTGCCTGCAGGCTGAGGACATAGCTCAGCAGTACAGCGCTCAACTAGAATCCCCAGTGAGGGGCTGGGGTGTGGCTCAGTGGTAGAGCTCCTGCCTCGAATCCCCAGACAGGGGCTGGGGTGTGACTCAGTGGTAGAGCCCCTGCCTAGAATCCCCCAGTGAGGAACTGGGGTGTGGCTCAGTGGTAGAGCCCCTGCCTAGAATCCCCAGCGAGGGGCTGGGGTCTGGCTCAATGGTAGAGCTCCTGCCTAGAATCCCCAGACAGGGGCTGGGGTGTGGCTCAGTGGTAGAGCACCTGCCTAGAATCCCCCAGTGAGGGACTGGCACTGGAACTCAGTAGTAGAACGCTCACCTGGCATATATACAAGTCCCTGGTTTCCATCACTCATCCACAAAGGGGGAAAAAATCCCGACAAATCTAAATACTAAATCTCTTATCTAAAACTCTGGAGGGCAGATATAGATCAAACTTCAATGTTGCTAAGGTACATCATGTGTTACATAACTTCTGACATCGCTGATGAGCATGCTCTGATCAAACGCCAGCATTTCTCCCCAGACATGAGAACAGTGGTCCCTCATAGCCTCCCGTCAGTGCAACGCAGGGTGGGCTGCCACACTGACTCCCATCAGGTCTGATTTACCACTAGATGAGTTTCCTAAAGCACTAGAGAGCTGCAGACCATCCTGGGGTTGGGGTTGTGGGTCAGGACTAGGGAGTTTGTGGTTGAACTCACTCAAAGGAGACCTGTGAGCTCCCATTCACTGAGGCACAGCACCCACTAACAGTTCAAGAGGATCCATTCCATCATGGTTAGGGAAAGCATGGTGGCAGGAACAGGACAGGTGGTCACATTGTAACCACAGTCAGGAAGCAGAGAGACAAATGCTGGTGTTCTGCTCACTTTCTCCAGGCAGCCTAGCCCATGGAATGGTGACACCCAGACCCACCTTAATTAAGCTAATCTAGAAAATTCCTCACAGACATACCCAGAGATTTGTTTCCATGGTGATTCTAAATCCTATCAAATCGACAACTGAGACTAACCATCACACTGCCACACAGGAAAGGCAGGCTGGCAGTGTGAGGCCAGGCCTGTTGGGGCATAGCTAAGGTACCTGGGACTCCTGTGCCTTGTGTGGGAAGGTTGTGAGGTGCCTGATGGGTCTCCCGGGGTCTGGGAAGCTTCCTGGGTCTGAACCACCTGGTAGACTCGGGGTTCCAGGTGGCATCCCACAGGGAAACAGGAGCAGGAAAAAACCCACTTGGGACTCCATATTCTTTAGCCAGATTTCCAGTGGGAAAGTCAAGGACCAGAAAATAGTTTTGCTTTAGGAAAACAGAAAACATATGGGCTAAGCCTGGTTGGCTGTGGCTCACACCTGTGATCCCAGCATTAGGGAAACTGAGGCAGGAGGATCTCCACCATGGGATTGATGGGAGCTTGGACTATATAGTGAGACCCTGTCTCAAGAATAAGAGAGGCAGGGAGGGAGGAAGGGAGGGAGGATAGGTTTGTGGAAGCTGCTGGCTTCGAGTCAGAGAGACCATTCTCAGACCTCTCTGGAGTGCCCGAGCAGCGTTCTGGGTGACTGTTGAGAGGTGATGGGGGGAGGCAGATGGAGACAGAAGTGGGGGTGGCAAATGCATGTTTCTACAGCTTCATCCCACTGGAACACTCTGAAGATGTGATGCCCCTGTGTGGCAGGAGGCCCCTGAAGGTGCCCTCTCAACCAGCTCGGTCCCTAGCAGCCTACATCATTGTGTCCTGCAGGCCCAAGACCAGGCACTTTCCTGTCCCTTGGTGCTCTGGTCACAGAGACAGATGGATGGAGACTTCTCCCAGTGTGGGATGCCTCCTTGACCTGCTGGGGTTGCTGGTGGGGGACAGAGACCCACCTCCACTTGGGGTGGCCTCCTGGTCCTTCCTTCCTTCCTAATGATCACCCCTATCACCCCCCTCTCCCTCAGGCCTCCGACTCGGACTACGAGGACGCCCTTCCCAAACACTCCTTCGTCAACCACTACATGAGTGACCCCACCTACTACAACTCCTGGAAAAGGCGGCCCCCCGCTGCCACGCCACACATGTACGAGGCAGTGGCCGGGGCCGAGGCCGGCCCGCACCTCCACACGGTCATCACCACGCAGAGCGCAGGTGGAGTCTACACACCAGCCGGGCCCAGCACCCGGGCCCCGCTCACCGGCTTCTCCTCCTTCGTGTGACTTGGATGAGGCCTCCATCAGGGTAGACCGGTGCAGAACTTCCGGAGTCTTATTTTTGTTAAGACAATCAACTCCGATAACTGAGCTGAAGTTTTGTTTGTTTGCAAAAAAGAAAAGAAAAAAAAAACCCACAAAATATGATACACGTGGATTTTTACCTACTGGTGAAAACACAACACAGTGACTAGATTTCACTTAGGAAGGTTTTTTTTTAAATGGCTTTTTGTAACATCACTGCAGGAAGCGGGTCTCTTTGTTTTCTTTTCTTTTTAAGAGAAGGTATCTCCCTGGTGCCGTGGCTTTAGCACCACCAGGCTGGTGGAAGGGGGGGACACTTGGCACACCCCAGCCCTGGGCTGTTCTCGGCCCAGCAGATTGGATGGGGAGGTGACAGGAGGCAGGAGGCTGGGGTGGCACTGCCACTGCTCTCTCTACCTCCTTCTGGAGAAGTGGGATCACCTGTTCCACCTTAGGACAACTTTGAGCTCTCTGCTCACCTAGGGTTTGCAGAGCTCATCTTTCATCTGGGTCCAGAGCTCTGCGGTGAAGGACAGGCGACAGGCCCGCAGAGCCTCTGGCCACCAGGGAGCTGTCTTTGCAACCTGTCATTGCAGGCTGAAACCCTGGGAGGTCTTCCTTTCCTCCCTGGGCCCCCTGTCCTCTCAAGCTGACAGTCCCGGAACAGGAAGTCCCTCCCAGCCCTGGCTCTGGAAGCCACCTTAGGCCTGTGGTCAGGCCAGCTCCTTCCTGTCACACACACAGCACACACACACCCCGCCGAGCAAGAGAGCCAGCCGTTGCTTGTTGAGTAGCCGGTGTGCATTGTTAAACCAGAGTATTTTTTAAATCTTTTTATCTTTTTTTAAAAATATGTCACATGAAATGAATGCATTTTTGCTGTCTCCAGGTGCCTTTTTATTAATTGTTCGGCTTTGTACGTGGGGGAAAGACAAGAAGCAACCGTGTCTCCAAATAAAACTATCAGCTCTGAGAAACCAAGCCGGCCCCCAGAGTCACCTAGCGCACCCCACACCGTGCACGTGGGGACAGACCTTCCCTTTGACCTCTCCTGCTCACTGCTGTCCGGGCCTCTGACCATCTGGGGTGCTGTCCCCTCCCCCACCATCCAATGCCAGCTTCCAGCCTTAATAGGTTTTCTGGGACCATTTTGTTTTTCTTTGATTGTCATTGTTTTAATGTTTTAAATTAAAATAGTATGAATTACTTTGGAAAAGGAGACATTCAGACCCCAGCCACGCAGCCTGACCCCAATATTTTTGCAAGAGAATGCTGAGATACCGAAGTTCAGTCCCCAGACTGTGACACAGAGCTCCCGTCACCACTGTCTACACTGGCCAGGGTGCAGATGAGGCGGGTCTGTCCTCCCCAGGACCTTAGTGCCCTGAGGGTGGAGACTAGCTAGGCTGGTACCTGGTCGGTGCCATCAGGAAACTAATTTGTATTTTCTTCTGACCTCCCTATGGGCAGAGGGTGTAGATACTGTCTTGTTCTCTGCTTTCAGAACTGCAGGTGTGGGACCAGGGCAGGTGAGAGGGCTTTGCTTTGTTTGTTGGTGTGGGCAGGGGGGAAGGGGAACGGGAGGGTAAAACTATATATTAAAAAAAATGTCAGTTTTTCCAAAATAGAGGATATGAAAAGGGTCCTTTCTCCCCTTCCCTTAATTCCTTCTCCCCTTCCTTTCCTCCTTCCTCTCTTCCCTTCTTCCCTTCCTCTTTCCCTCCCTCCCTCTTTCTGCATATTTTCCTTCCTTCCTTTTTCTCCTCCTTCCTTCCTCCCTCCCTCCCTCCCTCCCTCCCCACTTTTTTCCTTTCCTGAATGGAAGGGGAATATTCGAAACCAAATATTCTAAACGCTTTGCCCAAAGCCAGCGCTGTGAGAATCGTCACCCTCCATCCACAGGAGGGAGGAACGGGACCACCTTGGTGGACGGTGTCACCTCCTCCTTCCTTCCTGCGGACAGGAGACCACAGGCCACCACTTGAACTTCTTGGGAGATGCCGCTGCCTCTATGCACGTTGCTATCTTAAGCCATAAGGACAGTTAATGAGGAACATGTTGAGATAATTTGGTCAGAAGTAGGACTTGCTCTTGGGTTTTCACACAGTGGTACGAGATGACGGGTGTCAGGCCCATGCTCTCCATGTCCCCTCCGCTCTCTCAAGAAACTCCTCTGCTAGGGAGCAGTCTTCTCAGGCTGTACTGCCCCCTGACACCCCCCACCCCAGTCCTGCTGCTGGACTGTGTCCTGTCACTCAGGAAGACTCTGTCTCACAGGAGCCACATGTATCTGAAGGTGCAGAGTCCAGGCTTCTAGTTAGATTTCATTCTCCCTTTGGGAGGGGACAGACACCTTGCACAAGAGCAGAACAGACTAGACATTGAGCAGAGGCTGACAGGGAGGGGTGCAGTGCGTAAAGTCATGTCTCACTGCTGCCTGAGGATGAGTGATGGGCCCATTAAGACTGTGCTCAGCACTGGGCACACAGGGAGCAGGTGTCCAGAGTGAGAGCAGAATGGGGGTTGACATCTCCATGGCCTCCTTCTGTCTTTACCTTCTGAGTAAACCAGCTGAGACCGGCCCTCCCCCTGCCCTGCTTGCCTCCTCTCCAGAGCGTCTCCCCTTCACGCTTTCGATGCGTGCACACTTTGGTCCTGGAGACATGTGGCAGGGCCCTGAGGTCTCCCTTCCCACAAGCCTGGGAGGAAGGCTGAGCACCACCTTCATGGATGGTGGGAATGGTGTCCATTCTGGAAAGATCTTTGGATTCGGTGCTTGATGTGGGTGACAGCCTGTGTTTGTGTGGTGCTTGAAGTTCGTTGGTTGTGGCTCACGGAGCTGAGCCAGCAGTCCGTGGGCTGGGGTGGCCTTCTCTCACTAGCTCCCCATCCCAGGAGAACCCCCCATCAGTGCTGACCGTCCTCCCAGCCACACCTGATGGCTTGGGAGCACTGTGGGAAGACCTGAAGTTTCCCCCATGAGATCTTCTGAAATTGTGCAAAAAAAAAAAATCTCATTTTAAGAAAAAAAATGAAAAGCCCCCAACAACTTGTAGGAAGGCAGAGAGGTGCTATGGGTACAATTTTTAATAAAAAAATATTATTTTGTTCCTTTAGTGCTTGTGATCTTTTAATGTTAATTTTAATTTATTTTAAGGTGTGTGTTCATGAATGTGTGGGGGCACATATGATGCAGGTGTAGGGATGGATGCCAGAGGACAACCTCAGGTGTCACCTGGCCACCTCCTTAGAGACTGGGTCTGTCATTAGCCTGGAACTCACTAGTTAGACTAGACTGGAGGGCCATTGAGCTCCAGGGATCCTCCTGCCTCCGCCTCCCCAGTGCTGGGATTACAAGGGGGGGTGCCACCAGGCCCAGCTTGTTACGGAGGTTCTGGAAATTGAACTAACCCTCATGCTTATGAGGCAAGCGCTTTCCCCACCGCGACCCCCTCCCCTGCAATCTTGAGACTGTGAATATGAACCGTGGAACCTTAACCCAGATTCAGTTCTGACACCACCACCACCCCAGCCACCACACACAGATTCCCTCCCGGTGAAGAACAGACAGAAGCTGTCCAGTGGGAGGGTGCTCTACCCAAGAAGCAGGTGACTGTGACCTGCAACTGAAGCCTGTACCCCAAACCTACACCTGCAGCCATTTCCAGAGCCAGCCCAAGCCCAGCACCTCCAGCTGTGACCTGTGTATTACTTTCCTGATCGCTGTGACAAAATTCCTGGACAGAAGCAACTTAAGGGAGAAAGAGTCCGCAATGGCTCACAGTTAGAGGGTCCCGTCGAGGTGGCAGGAGTGTGAGGCAGCTGGTCACACTGCGGCTGCAGTCAAGAAGCAGAGGGAGAGGAATGCTGGGGCTCGGCTCCATTTCTCCTGCTCTGCATTTATTCAGCTCTGCATGGCAGCACGTGGCATGGCACTGCCCACATGAGTGATGCCTCCTCTCACCTCAGTTAACCCAGTAGAGAAGCTTCCCAACAAAGATGGCCAGAGAGGTGTCTCTGAGGCGATTCTAAATCTTGTAACCATCACATCCACACTACAGACTTCACAAGCACCTTCAAGGGGAAACCTGGCCTTCCAGGGCAACACGTCCCTCCACCAAGGCTCAGAGGGTAGAGAGAGACATCTACCCCTGGACTATGGCAGCTTCTCTTAAGGGGCCACTTGGAGAGGGAGTTGATGTTGATGGGAGGCATTTTAAAGGCACCATTGATTACAGAGAAATAAATCTCCATGGTCTTGTTGGAGAAAGGAAAAATAGCTGAACCTCCTAACTGAATTAGGGGGAGAAGTTGCAAAGCAGGTCTTAACACAGCCTTCATCCTCATCACCTCCTGGGAAGAGACGGACGACATTAAGCATGTGTTTGCAAAGTATAGACCACGAGACCCTTAGTGCCCTGGTCCATACCCCATGCAGAGGAAACCTATGGTACCAGGAACAAGGTGGGCATGGTGGGAGACAGCTCTGGGTGACTGGGTCTTAAGGTACTTTCCAAGACAGTCAAAATGCAGGTGGAGGCTGGTCACTGATCTCTATTGACTGACACGTGGGTTTCAGAGGGTTAGTTTTGCAATAGAGTAAAAAGCTTTATGTGAGGGCTCTGGAACTGTGTGTGCATGTCCCAACTCCACAGCCTGGTTTTTACAGTACCTGGCTCGCCAGACGCTTCTCTCAAAATGAGCTGAGCACGTCCACGGCTTTGCTTATAGGACGACCTCAGGGTTTGCCAAAAAAATTCTCTCCCTTTAATGGCTACAGTCAATTAACAGCCCGCATGGAGAAAATTCCAAGCTGTTAATTCTGGGCTCTGTGGTCTTAAAACGTCCTGCTTCTCCTCAGATAAGACAATATTCTGCAGTCATTAAGCAAAGCACTACATTATGGGCTTGACTGGGGTCCAGACTCAAATATTTTACTAGGAAAAAAAATCATTCTTCTGAGGTATTCTGAAAATGCTTCTGTCTCCATGGGATCTCCAGCAGACATGGGGGGTCCCCAGCAGAGGCCAATAGGAAAGCCCCCCCATTTCCCTGGAGGAAGTCCCAAGTGTGTGTGGGCGGGTGGGGAGCCTCTCCACTCTGCTAGTCTTGGGGAACATTTTGATGGGCTTGCTATGGAGAAAGGAGATGGCAATCCTGACTCACCCTTGACAGTCTCAAGGGCATCTGTGAGGAAGCGGCCAGGAGGGAGCTCTCCTTCCACCATCTCCCTCACAGCCCCCATGTGGCCAGATGCCCCTCAGAGCTCCAGCCACATGTTCCTCACTGTCAGGTTCAGGGTTCAAGAGAGGGAACCAGGTCTGGAGAGATGGCCCAGCTGTTAAGGAGCTTGCCTGCAAAGCCTAACAACCCAGGTTCAATTCCCAGCTACCCAGGTAAAGCCAGATGCACAAAGTGGCACATGCATCTGGAGTTCGTTTGCAGCAGTTGGAGGCCCTGGGGCGCCCGTTTTCTCTGTTCTCTCTATCTCTCTCTGCTTGCAGATAAACAACTAAAATATTTTTTAAAACAAAGAAATAAAAGAAAAGATAGAGGGGACCAGAGATGAACTGTTTCTTGGGCGCAGGATGTAGATTTAACACTGGGAGAAAATGTCAAGATCTGACGAGGAGCTGGGAGAGAGAGAGGAGGGGAAAGATATCCCTGCAGAGGGGAGGTTTTAAGGGGTCTGGGGAGAGGACTGTGTGACTGAAATGAGGCCTGGGGAAGATGGTGGCCTGGCCTCTCAGCCCAGGGGTACTCAATTTCCAAAATCCCAGCCCTAGTGTGAGCCCTGATGGTGGGAGGAGGGAGAGAAGGGGAGGGAGACCTGCAGCTCATGCCCTCACCACCAGTGCAGCCCTAGCACAGCCGTGGAGCTCCTGCCTTCCCACCACGCACCTTCCATGGCCCTCCTCAGCCTTCCCTCTGTACCTCTGGCTTAACCCTGGCTGTTCCTTCCCCAGGAAGCACTCTCCCCTGCACCCATCTTGCTCCAGGCAGCCTTCTGGGCTGGTCCCTGACCATCTCTTTTACTGGGCAGACCACAGAACGAAGGCCTTGCCCCTTGGGGATTCCTTTTGTACCATCACACCATGAGCAACAGAGGCCCAGAGAGCCTCCTAGCTTCATGCTCACCACCACTGCCCAGACCATGCAGCCCCCATGTGCTGTCAGGGGAGACGAGGAAGGTCAGGAGGCCACCTGTGCTCATAGGAGGGGCTTCTGTGTGGCTGACCAGCTGGACTGCCATGGTGGACCCAGACCCTGGTGAGAGAGGACTCAATAGTATAGTCGAAGGGTCTCCAGGAACCTCAGTGCCCACCCCAGTGACAGAGCAGCCTTGTTCAAGCCCCCCCTTCCTTCCTGAAATACTGAATCCTAGGCCAGAGGAGGAGGCTTATGAAGCCTGGCCATTTCAGCAAGACACAGAATGACACACATGAAAACCGGCCAGTGCAAGCAAGGGTCAACTGCTCCAGGAAGCCGCCGGCATCCAATATGGAACTTTTGTCTCAGAGATGCATAAACTACAGTTAGGGAAACAGCTCAGTCTCTGAAGTGCTTGCCACGCAAGCATGTGGAATGAGAGCCTGAGTGCTGACCCCCAGCACCCACATAAAAGCAAGGTGTGTAATCCCAGCACTGGGGAGGAGGAGACAGCTGGATCCCTGGAGCTCACTGGCTCAACAAGAATATGGAGCGGCGTTGAGGAGGACATGCAATGACCTTGGGCCTCCACACACACACACACACACACACACACACACACACACGTGCATGTGTGCTTGCACACACACCTGCACACACACCCTGAGAAGGCTGCCCTTGAAAAGCTTGGAAAGTGTGCTTCTCGGGACAGTCACAATCCACCGTCCAGCGGCTTTGGTGAGCCTGGTCCCCATCATTCCTAAGCCCTGGTTCAGCGTGCCTGCCTTCCTATTGGCTAGATGGAAGCAAGGTGTCAGATAGGCCCTCTGAGAGCTCACGTAGGCATCTTGACCTCAGCCAATGTGAGCACCGGATGTGTAGATAAAACCTCCTGTCCCTCAACACGGGTGTCTTCTCACTGACTTGCCTTCCCCTAATTTCCTTTCAGTGGAATAACCTGAAAATACCACCCTAGCCAGACAGTCAAGGATTCCTACAGTGATGTCTATGTATCTATCTTCCTATCTACATGCATATACATATATGTATATATGTAGTCATATATATAACCTTTTTGTGTGTGTATATATACTATTAAAATCAGTATACAAAATAATGGGTTTCATTATGGAATTTTCAGAAACATTTTACATGTATATGTGTGTGCACAAGTGTGTGTGCACACATACAGGTCAGAGATTGGTGTTGTCTCCCCTCGTTCTTTCAGATGGGTGGTCTCACTGAAGGTAGAGCTCACTGATTCAGCCAGCCTAGCTAACCCTGTCTCCGCCTCCCCAGCCCTGGGTTTGCAGGTACTCACCATCTGACCTGGCTCTGTACATGGGAGCTGGGGGCACAGAGTCAGGTCCTCAGGCTTGTGCACCAGGCGCCTTGCCCACCGAGCATCTCCCCAGCCCAAGGCACCTGGTTTTTTTTTTTTATTGTCCATAATGAGTTACATTTTTTAGTGGGCAAACGATGATTTGTTAGGCACTTGGTTTTTATGAATCCTCGTCCACCCACCCCCAACTCTTCTCCCTTCTTCCGCTGGTCCCCACCCAGTCCTGCCTCTGCTTGCATGTCCAAAGTGTTCTGTTACCTCTTGTGTCTGCATTTTCTCCCTCCCCAACCTTCATAAGACCTCATTTCCCCTCTCACAGTCCCCTTTTCTAGCTTCATAACCTATTACCTCACATACACACACACATAGAAAACTTAAAACCTGAGATCTGCACATGACAGAAAGCATACAGGAGTTATCTTTCAGAGTCTGCAATATTTTGCCAAAGAGAATAATCTCTAGTCCCATCCATTTTCCTCCAAATGTCATGATTGCATTTTTCTTTATGGCTGGATAAAATTCCATTGTGTATACGTACCACATTCTCTTTATCCATGCATCTGTCGATGGGCATCTAGGCTGGATATTTCCTGGCTATTGTGAATAGCACAGCCATAGACATGGGTGTGAAAGCACAGATAACTCTCGTGACAGCACGTGCAATGAGAAGCATAGCAGTTACCTTCTCATGGCTGACACAAAACACCCGATCAGAAGCAGTTTATGGACTAAGAGGGCTTATTTCAGAGGAATCTGCCTCATGGCAGGGAAAGGATGGCAGAGCAGAGGCTGGGCATCACATCATGTCACAGCAGCTGGATCATAGCAGTGAGAGGAGGCTGAGCTCTGGCAAAGCGGTTTGGGCTATAACATGCCAAGGGTTGCCCCAACAACACACCTCCCCCAGCAAGGCTCCACCTCCCTAATTGCCACCAACTGGGGACCAAGTATTCAAAACACACGAGACTATGGGGAACATGTCATTAGAAATGTCACAAGAAGGGCTGGAGAGATGGCTCAGCAGTTAAGGAACTTGCTTCCAGTGCCTAAGGCCCAGGGTTCAATTCCCCAGTACCCACATAAGCCAGACCCACAAAGTGGTGGCCCTGGTGTTCTCTCTCTCTCTCTCTCTCTCTCTCTCTCTCTCTCTCTCTCTCTCTCTCTTCTCTCTCTCTCATCTCTCTGCTTGAAAATGAATGAATAAAAATGTTTTTTAAAAAATGTCACAAGAAGGTCAGTTCATCTTTGCAGCCTGCTTCCCTGGACCCAACACCAGTCCAACTGCGAGGGGCAGAAACATCAAACCCACTCTACAAAATGCATAGTCAGTCTTGCTCAGAACTGCCAAGGTCATTTACAACAAGAAGGGTCTGAATATTTTCATAAACCAGAGAGCCTAAGGAGACACAATGATCAAAGGCAGTGAGATGCCGGACGGCATTCTGGAACAAAAAGAAAACGCCAGGGATGCACTGGTGACTTCAGGATTAACCGCAGTTTGCTCACTGGCAAAAGCTCAGCATCAGTTTCTTGGTTATGGAGAATCGATCAATCAGTGGTGAACATGTTAACAAACGGGGGGCGGGGAGTCCACAGAAACTCCTCACTGTCTTTGCAATTTTAGATGATTCTAACAAAAAAAAAGCTTGGGGAAAGAAAAAAGCTTGGTTTAATTAAGCTTTACATTTTCCTATACGAAAAAATGTATCTCAATATTGAGGAATAAAAGTGAGAGGCTGGGAAGAAATATTTGCAACTAGGAGCAAAAATGAATAATACCAATTAACATCAATAAACATTAATAAAGAACTCCTAAAAACTGATTTCAAAAATAGAGATAGAAAAATGAGCAAGGAATCCAAATGAGAAAATCACAGAAGAAACATAAAGACAAAGTTGTTAAGACAAGGGGCTGGGGAGATGGCTCAGTGGTTAAAAGCACTTGCTTGCAAAGCCTACAGGCCCAGGTTCAATTCCCCAGCACCCACATGAAGCCAGATGCACAAAGTGGCACAAGTATGTGGTGCTGATTTGCAGTGGTAGGAGACCCCGGGGTGGGCGCACACACACACACACACACACACACACACACACACACACATCCCTACATGCACATAAATAAATGAAAATATCTTTAAAGTTATTAAGCCCAAGCCCACATGCGGCCCAGGCAAGGATGAGAAGGCCGTCACACCAGAGAGTTGAAGACGCAGGCATTCTTGAACTCTTTGAGAGATGGTCCTGACCTTAAGGTTATATAAATAGTGGTGAAAGTGTGATTTGAGTTTGTGGTTTGTGGAAGGCTTGGTCCCAGCCTGTGGTACCAGTGGGAGGTGGCGGACCTTTTAGGAGGTGGTGCCCTGGAAAGGGATATTCGAAACGTCATCCCTCTCGGGATTCCCATTCTCCCTCCCTCCCTCCCTCCCTCCAGCCTTTGGGCTCCATGAGATGAAGAGTCCTTGGCCACAATCTCCTCTTGCGGCCGAGGAAACGTGATGAATCAAGTTAAACCTTTCCTCCACTTGAGCTCATGTGCCTCAGGTGTTTTGTCCGGTGAAATAAAGCTCACTAACCCAATGTTAATAAAACAACAACAATAATAATAATAGTAGAGATTTTGGAGCTGGGTGTGGCTTAAAAACTTTAATCCCAGTGCTTGGGAAGCAGAGGAAGGAGGATTGCCATAGATTTGAGACTACAAAGAGAATTCCAGGTCAGCCTGGGCTAGCTCTCCATCTCTCCACATTCTCTTCGGGGAAAAAAATGATTATTGCCTCTATGTACTCACTCATCTCATGAGTCCCCTTCCACCCCAGGAGAGCAGCATCACAAGGGAAAGAATAGGCAGGAATAGGGTATCCATTTCGAGCGCCATAGTTTATAAGATGTATGAATTTTAAAGTTCTCCGGTAGCAGACAAAATTGCATGGTTTTATAGTACGGAATACCATTCATTTTTAAATTTCTTTTAACTATTTTACTTATTTGGTTGCAAAGAGAGAGAGAGAGAGAGAGAGAGAAAGAATGGGCACCCCAGAGCCTCCAGCCACTGCAAATGAACTTCAGATGCATGCGCCACCTTGTGCATCTGGCATTGAGCATTAGGCATCGCAGGCAAGCGACTTAATGGTGGAGCCATCTCTCCAGCTCCTACAATTCATTTTTTAGCATCAGCTTAGACAAGTGATGTAGCCCCTGAGCAGGAGCATGGCGCACTTCCTGGGGCATAAAAAATGGATTCTGCATAGATCAAAACCATTTCTACATGTGCATATGTGTCCAGATAAACGCAGAGAGGAAAGACCTGTGTTAGCTGCTTTCTCTTTGCTATGATCAACAGACCTGACAAGAAACAGCTTCAGGGCTGGAGAGATGACTCAGCGGTTAAGGCACTTGCCTCCAGTGCCTAAGGCCCTGGGTTCAATTCCCCAGGACCCACATAAGTCAGACCCACAAGGTGGTGGCCCTGGTGTGCGCTCTCTCTCTCTCTCTCTCTCTCTCTCTCTCTCTCCTTGAAAATGAATAAATAAAAATTTTAAAAAAGAAACAGCTTCAGAAAAGAAAGAGTGTAATTTAATTTACAGCTTCTGGGGTCCAGGCCACCATGATGAGGAAGGTGCGGCTGGCAAGTGTGCGAGGCCAGCTGGTCACATTACAGCCAGTCAGGAAGCAGAGGGCAAACAGGAAGTGGGGCTCGCCTATAAAACGTCAAGGCTCTCGCTGGAGAGATGGCTCAGCAGTTAAGGTACTTGCTTGCAAAGCCTAAGGACCTGGGCTCGATTCCCCAGTACCCAGATAAAGCCAGATGCACAAAATGGCACATGCATCTGGAGTTTCTTTGCAGTGGCTGGAGGCCCTGGTGCACCCATTCACTCTGTCTCTCTTCTATCTCTCTCTGCATGTAAATAAATAAATATACTTTTTAAAAGAATAAGGTGAAAAAAATTTTAATTTAAAAATTTAAAAAGAATAAGGTGAAGAGGGACTGAGGAAGACCCTCAGCATTGACTTAGGATATATGTGCACCTACACACACACACACACACACACACACACACAATAGATGACAACAGAAATCAAGCAGGAAACCTGGACTTCCATCCATACCTGGCAGGAGTAAGGCAGCATCTCCTCTTTTGAACAATCTGGGAAGACAGAAAATTAATATTTTCATAAGACCAGATCCCATAGCACAACTTCCCAATGTCTAGATTTCATGTGGAAAACTACTCATCACACCAAGAACCAGCAAGGTTTCAAGTTGAATGACAAAAGCCAGTTAGGGTTTGGGAGATGGCTGAGTGGTTAAAGGCACTTGCTTGTAATACTTGTGGCCTGGGTTCGATTCTCCAGTATTCACATAAGGCCAGAAGCACAAAGTGGTGCATGCATCACAGTTTGTAACAGCAAGAAGCCCTAGAACACCCATACTCACTGTCTTATCTCTCTCATAAGTAAAATAAAAATATTCTTCAAAAAAGAAAAAGAAAGGAAGAAAGAAAGAGAAAGAAAGAAAGAAAGAAGAAAGAAAGAAAGAAAGAAAGAAAGAAAGAAAGAAAGAAAGAAAGAAAGAAAGAAAGAAAAAAAGAAAAAAATTGGTTAACAGATGCCAGTACTGGCAAAGCAGCTTCAGTTTCTGCCACAGGCGAAAGCAGCCTTCAAAACACACATTCATAGGTTGAAGACGTGGGTCGGTCAGTACAGCGCTTGCCTCGCCAGCACAAAGCCCAGGGTTCCATCCCCAGCACTGCATGAACAGGTGGAGCACACCTGTCACCCCAGCACTCGGGAGGTGGAGGCAGGAGGATCATGAGTTCAAGGTCATCCTCTCATCTACGTACAGACTTCCACACCAGTCTGGGATACAAGAGACCTTGTCTCAGAAACAAAAATAACAAAACAAAATTTCAATAAGCAAGTGTCAACACTTAAAAAAAAGGAAACAAAGAAATTTTCAGCAAAATAAAAATAGTAGATGAAAGCTTAAAACTCACATTTTCAAATGGTAAAGACAAAGTTTGTCACGTGCATTTGGAGCAAATGTCCTTTGGGAAAGAAGATGGTCTCAGATGAAGGGAAAGCAGGGAAATTTGTAGCAAGGAAAAATTCTAAAAAAATCATTAAAGGAAAATGGGGTGTGATGTGGATGTTTACAATCCCAGTACTCAGGAGGGGAGGCAGGAGGGTTACTAGTTCAAGGCAATACCTGGTGAGACTTTGTCTAAAAGCTATTGTTAAAGAAGCTCTTTACACAACAAGACGTTTCTGGAAAGAAAATCTTGATAAAAATAAATTAGTAAAAAGAATGGGTAAATTAAGTGGACCTTGAGTTGTCTGAATTATGTTGGATGGTTAAATCAAGCACTGAAGTGTTTGATAGTGTTCAGATACAAGTGAAGAAAAATTTCAAGGCAATTATTTAACATAGGGGAGAATGAGGAGAAAAAAGCATGTAAAGTTTCTACGCTACATTTTAGCTGGTAAAATGTTGACATAAGCAGACTGTGGTAAGTTATAGCATGATTCTAAATTGACGACTCAAACACTTTAAAGAACTATATTCAAAAATGCTACAGATAAATCAACACAGACTTCTAAGAAATGTTCATATAGCCCAAGGAAACCCAAGGAAGAAATCAGAGGGAAAAAAAAACAGCAAGCAATGGTGCTCACATTTTGATAATTATATTAAATGTGAATGGTCTAAATTCATCAGGTCTAAGGCAGAGATTGACAGGGGGGTATGCTACCTAAAGTAATTTATTTTAGAATACATACATGTATGTATATGTATATGTAAATGTGTATGGATGTACGGATGTATGTATTCGATGGTGAAATAAATCACATATAAATGATAAAAGGCATTTTATCCCTTCTCTCCTCTCATGGGCAGGAGTTCTTCATACTGTCTGCTCCTTCATTCTCTCTCTTTTTTAAAAAATATTTTATTAATTCATTTTTCAAGCAGAGAGAGAGAGAGAGAGAGAGAGAGAGAGAGAGAGAGCACACCAGGGCTGCCACCTTGTGGGTCTGGCTTATGTGGGTCCTGGGGAATTGAACCAGGAGCCTTGGGCAATGGAGGCAAGTGCCCTAACCGCTGAGCCATTTCTCCAGCCCCCTTCCTTCTCTTAATCAAATGAAGTCTCTCTAAACTTTACCCTCTTGTCTGTGGATTTCAATTTCAATTCTTTGCATTCAAAAGGCAAGAATCCGGAACACCCCAAAATTCTCATATCATGTCAGTGCATTGGCATATACTGGTACTTTGATGAGGAACCCCAAAATTCTGGCTTCAAAAGCAGCTAACTTTTGGACATGAGCTGCGTCCCACCTTGGTGGTTAATATTATAATCCCCCCTCAAGATGATCTTCCCCTGTCAGTGGGTGTGGACAAGAAGGGGCTAGCAAATGCCACAGAACCAGGAAGCTGGGCCTGGAGGTGTCCAGGTGGTTCCTCCCATGTGACTTTGAGAAAGACTTGTTACCAGGAGTGACCTCTGGGGACCTTAATGTCTTCTACTGAAACATGGCAGCATAAATATTTGGTAGTGGGGGTGGGGG
>PVHP010008369.1:0-53358 GCA_004024765.1 Zapus hudsonius | reverse complement strand
ACACACACACACACACACACACACACACACACACTCCATTTGGAATTGATGTGGACGAGAAGAATGACGTGGGATCAATTCTGTTTTCTCCTACATTGTTCACCAGCTTTGTTTTGGCGTTTACTTTCATTTTCTCTTCTTTCTCTCTCTTTCAGTGCTAGGGAGGGAACCCAAGGCCTCACACATCTAAAGATGTGCTCGACTTCTAAGCCCCCACAGCCCTTCAGGCACTGTTTTTGAGTGAATTATCCAACTTGACCTTCACAAACCACCCTGGATTTCCCCCACTGCTTCATGAGCTGCCTGTTTCTTCTCCACTTCCGGAGTTTCTCTCGCTATTATGGGATGTTATTTCAGAACAGGTTTCTTGACAGCAGTGCTGGCTGCAGACAGGATGCTTCTGCAGCAGCAGCAGCAGCAGCAGCAGCAGCAGCAGCAGCTCTGCCCTCTGTCCACTAGATGTCACTCTCACCATCCAGTCCTCCTCCAGCACCACCTTCAGACGCTGCACATGCTCACTTGGTTGGGGATGGGGACTGCAAATCAACTCCCCACCGAGAGCCACAGCTTTAGATAAACCTCAGTACCATTTTATTCATGCTGCCACTCCCAATTTCCCACTTGTATATTGATCAGGATGAGAATAATTTAATATTCTTATTACATTTAATGTTATACTATTAAATTTAGTCTTTACTGTATTTAGTCTTCCTATCCCAAACTCATATATTGTTTTGCTTTCCATTTATTTATACCTTCTTTGGAGGACAGGGATTTATTCTTCAAAAAGGCTTCAAACTTTCTTTTAATATCTAGGCTTTTGTGCAATTTTTATTCCCAGAAACCTTCATTGGGAGATCATTTCTTTTATTACTGTCCTTTCTAAATACTGATGAGAAAGCTATTTTTTTTCAAAAAAGGTATTATGTAGCCCAGGCTTGCCTTGAACTCCTGATCCTTCCAAGTACAAATTACATACTTCTTTGATAAAAGTGTCCAGAGTCTACCAAGAGCTTATCATTAAATCAGGAAAATGGCTAATTATGACAAATACATCTTCCATATCCATCAAATGACCTTGTGACTGACTTTTCTTTGACCGATCATCACTGTATGACAGAGTGCATTCAAATTCCTTAATAGTCATTCATTCTTTTTTATTATTGTCCATAATGAGTTACATTATTTAATGGGCAAACAATGAGTTGTTATCCCCAGTTCCCCAATACCCCTCTTCCCCATCCCCAATCGGCTGGGTCTCCTCCTCCATGGGCCGACTGGATCAGTCCTTGGGGCAGGGGATCATGGATAGCCTTATAGTCAGCCCGTTTCTCCTAGCCCTAGTATGTTGTTATTCAGGGGTGTCATGCCTCTGGATGTTCTCCCCCATAGTCATTCATTCTTGAATGGTATTCTTTCAAATTTCATTGGAGGATATTTGCTAATATTTTATTTATTTTTATTTTTGCCCAGCTAGGAATTTAACCTAGGACCTTTCATATTCTAAGCAAGTGCTTTGCCACTGAGCTAAATCCCCAAGCCCACATTTGCTAAAATTTTTTTTAATTTTTTTATTGTCCATAATGAGTTACAACATTTAGTGGGCAAACAATGAGTTGTTATCCCCAATTCCCCACTGCCCTCCCCTCCCCACATTTGCTAAAATTTTGATCTCCCATTTTCACATCAATATTTGAGAGTGAGGTTGGCTACCATTAATTTTGTTTTGTTTTGGGGTGTTTTTGTTTGTTTTTTTGAGGTAGGGTCTCGCTCTAGCCCAGGCTGACCTGGAATTCACTCTGTAGTCTCAGGGTGGCCTCAAGCTCATGGTGATCCTCCTACCTCTGCCTCCCGAGTGCTAGAATTAAAGGCATGTGCCACCAAGCCCTGGCTCCACATTAGACTTCTTAAAAGCTGAATAAACTGAAATTTACCTTCGGAAAGACAAATAGATTGTGATGTTTTTATGAAAGGCTGCCAAGAAGGTAAGTGTGCTCCCCTTCGACATGCATCATAACATGGCAAGTTTAGCTACTTTCCCATCTAGGGCAACTTCCCAATCCCCTGAGAATGGCAAGCTCAGCCTTCTTACTCTGTGCACACCACCTCACCTGCATGCCAAAAGGACTCCACACACACAGGTGACCAGAGACTGCTGGGGTGACATGGTAAACCGCAGTGCTCACTCCCACTGACTGACCGTTCTTCCCCTGGCTCCCCACATGAGGATGTCCCCTGAAACAGCTCCTGGCCAGAGTAAGTGCTCAGTACACATCTGGTGAGAAGAGAGATGAATGAACAGGACCAAGATGGCTTGCCTACCTGCACTAATCCTCAGGCGGCTCTCTGTGAGCTCGGAGATGGCCCCGGAGGTCACGGTCTTCTTCAGTCGCGCTGTCCCTGCGGAGGCACCACTTCCAGGTTTGTTGAGCATGTCCTCACTGCTGGCTCTCTTGAGCTACAGAAAGATGGGAGAGGAGAGTGTGAAGAGACACGTCTTCAGCGAGGAGTGTATAGACCACCAATGGGTCTCAGTGAACTTGGCACCCAGGGGTGCCTGTGCAGCACAACTGTGTGAAGGGAAATGCAAAGTCAGACAACCTACGGGTCAGAGTATGACCTACCGTGACTGCTTCATGGAGGAAGATTGTGATGCTTGGTGCTCACGGTGTCACACGTCAGAACCCCTCGTGGGCTCCTGGACCCTGGGCAGCACCATCCGCAGCCTCAACACCCCCAGAAGACAATTCTTTCCTGATTAAGAACAACCACCTTCTTACTTTAAGAAAATATTACTGAAGCTGGGCGTGGTGGCGCACGCCTTTAATCCCAGCACTCGGGAGGCAGAGGTAGGAGGATTGCCTTGAGTTCAAGGCCACCCTGAGACTACAGAGTGAATTCCAGGTCAGCCTGGGCTAGAGCGAGACCCTACCTTGAAAAACCAAAAAAGAAAATATTACTGGCCAAATGACCAGCATTATGATGAAGTAAGATACAGATTTCCCGGGCAGGACACTGAGCTCCACAACAGTAGATCTTCATGAGAACTGAGACAGCAATTGAGTGACCAATGGGGGTAGCATACACGGTGTGGCTATGTGAACCGGCGAGTGACTCAAAAGACTAGGCAGAATAGTACCAGATTTTACCATACTACTCAGAATGGCATGTAACTTAAAGCCTATGAATCAATTATTTCTGTAATTTTCCCTTTAATGTTTTTTACCATGGCTAACTGAAATTATGGAAAGCAAAACTGCAGAAAAGGGGTACAACTATAATGAGTGAAGAAACTCTGCTTTTCTGGTTGAAAAAAAAAGGATCAAGCAATGGAAGCACCATTATATTTATAAACAAAAGTTTGGAGATAAATCATGAAATATTATTCTATACTAAACACTAGGCAGCTAATGAGCTGTGGATTTCTGGTCAAGTTCTCTCTCTCTCTCTCTTCTCTCTCTCTCCCTCTCTCTCTCTCTCTCTCTCTCTCTCTCTCTCTCTCTCTCTCTCTCTCTCTCTCTTTCTTTGTGGAGGAGTTTTGAGGTAGGATCTCCCTCTAGCCCAGGCTGACTGGAATTATCTCAGGGTGGCCTCAATCACGGCAATTCTCCTACCTCTGCCCAAGTGCTAGGATTAAAGGCATGCACCACCACACCTGGCCTGGGCAAGTTTTGATATAGGAACAATTTTCTAACTTACAGAATAAAAGAGCTTGATTGAGTCACCTAAACTTTTCTCACCTGGTATGTTCTCATCATTAGTTTCAATATACCTATTAGAATTCAAGAATTTATTGATTGGTATTAATATGTTGCTTAAAGCACAGATAGTGGGGCATATTTTTTAATATTTTTATCTACTATTGTGTCCAAGTATGTGTGAGAGAGAATCAATATGCCAGGGCCTCTTGCAGCTGGAAACGAACTCCAGATGCATGTGCCACTTTGTGCATCTGGCTTTAAGTGGGTGTTGGGGAACTGAACCAAGGCCAGCAAACACTGCACCCTTCCCTCGGTCCATTAGCTACCACATCTTGCTGCTTTTTTGTTGTTGTTGTTTTTGTTTGTTTGTTTGTTTTTGTTTTTGTTTTTTGAGGTAGGGTCTCACTCTAGTCCAGGCTGACCTGGAATTCACTATGGAGTCTCAGGGTGGCCTTGAACTCACAGCAATCCTCCTACCTCTGCCTCCCGAGTGCTGGGATTAAAGGCGTGCGCCACCATGCCTGGCTTAAACTTGTTGATTTTTGACCACAAAAAAAGCCAACTTCAAGTTCATGGCACAGACATAGAAATGTCATCACAGTCACCTGGAGCCTAGAGGAGCAACTTCACACCTAGAGGACTGAGGGGACAGTGGAAGCCCCAGGAGAACCCTCGCCCACCTTGAACTGCCTGGTCATCTCCCCCAGGCGTGGGCTCCTCTAAAATGTGGAGCTCTTGTTACCACTACCAAAGTTCAAGGTGATTTCAGTCTCTGATTAGCTTTCATATCTCACTGCATCTGACTGCCTTTCAACTAATCCTGAAATTAGATAAAGACTACATTTGAGCACCAGGAAGAAGAGGGCAGGTTGAGTCAGACTGAGGAAAGAAATGAGGGCCTTCTCAGGGCACCATGATCCCATGATCTAAGAGAGCCAGCGTGGTCCAACACATGTGGTCAGTAGAGGACGGGGAGTAAGTCAGGAGAAAGTACCAAGGGCGCCCCTCCCACCTGTCACTATGCCAGAATTGCTTCTCTCTGCCCTATAATTTGGCCATTTTCTGCTCCTCCCATCCCGGACACTGTAATTCAGCTAAGTGTTTGCTGAAACCTACTATTGGTTGGGTGTGCAGCCTGAGTATAATTAGCACACTGTGTATACAGTATATATGCCAAAATGGATGGACAGTCTGGCAGCGCAAGAAGGAGCTGATTTTCACACTTCCACCTGTAGTAGCTGCAGTTCCTCCATACAGAACCCCCAACAAAATGCTGCTGAGGCACTGGAGGGCAGAGTCTCCCACACTGACAGGCTCTTATCAGTCAGACAGGTGGGGTGTTCTGGAGTTGCAGGTGTGGGCGAGGGAGGAGTGTGTATGGGGTGACAATCGCTGCCTCAGGGGCATGTGGACAGGATTCTAGGCTCCAACATTGGATGAAGGGCAGGCTGAATGAAGGCAAAGTGAAGATTAAAAGGAAGGCAAGCCGATATCTGAAGGGGAAGCAAGCAGATGCTGAAGTTCAGGGAGAGAACCAAGAGCAGAAGTAGGTGCAAGGGAGTTGATGATGGAGTCAGGACGACAGGTACATATGGGTTTTTCTAGGTCTTGTGTCTGTTCTTTTTTATTTTGACCTCAATTCTATGATGCCAGAAATCAATCATTAGTAACTTGCTCAACGTGATTTTGATGAAGCAGAACTGGGATTTGAAACAAGGACTGTGTTTCCAAGGCCTATAATTCTTCCATGACACTATCAACTTGAGGAACAACAGTTGTCCAGTGTGTCCAGCCTCCATACAGGGTTGGGAGGAAAGCCATGTTGGTGTGATTGTACAGTTTAATGGCCAAGATCGTGCTCTCAAAATCCAGGCAACGTGAGTGCGAGTCCTGGCTCTGTCAGTTACAGATGTGTAACTTTGGACAAATCATGTCACCTCCCTGTGCTCTGGTTTCTTTACTTACAATACAGATATGATAGGACCAGGGCACAAAAACTTTTAATTCTTACAGATGGTAGGCGCATTGCCGTGAGTTCAAGGCCAGCCTGGGACTACAGAGTGATTTCCAAGTCAGCCTGGGCTTAGACATACTACCTTGGAAAAATTAAGTTAAATTAAACAAAAAATAAATATAGATAGATATGATAATGGCGCCTTCAGTGTTATTTTTAAATTTCTATTGATAATTTTAATATACGTACATATTGCAAAGTAGTTTTGATGTTAATTTTGAGGATTAAATGAGCCTTGCAACATGCTTATAAGTGTCTGACTTACAGAATGCACTCAGTAGATGTCAGCTGTAATAGCCACAAATGAAAATTATCATTGTTTTAACTATTGTAAAATTCAAATTAGCAAGGTGTGAGGAAGGAGTGTTTCTGGGAAAGGAGGGCAGCAATGTGATGGGTTGCAGAGGTCACGGAAGAATATCAAGCTAACCATTAGCCTCCCTGAACCACAGGCTCTTCTGACAAATCCATCTAATATTACTAATATTCAGTAAGAATATGTGGGGTGCTTGCCTATGATGTTCCAGGCATGCCTCATACAGCCCGGGTATGGTTTTAATGTGACCAAAAGTTCGTGTATTGGAAGCTTGATCTCTTGTTAAGAGCTCACAGGACCTTTAAGCCATGGAGTCTAGGGAGAGCTCATGACACTCTATCTCCCCACCATTTCCTAGTCATGATGTTGTTGTCCATGAGGTCCTCCCTCACCAGAGCCAAGCTGGTGTCCTTAAACTGTGAGCTAAGTGAGCCTCTCTTTAAAGTTGCCAGGTAGTTCCTTATAGTAAAAGAAACAGAGTAATCCCAGGGTTGACAGATACTTCAGTTCCTGTGAGATTGGAAGTGAAGTCTATCAAACAATCTGACACAGAGTCATGGTCCACAAACAACAGCAGCTCTTCAAAGTACGGTCACTCTAGCTGCTGAGTCCCCTTCAACTAGTGACACCCCACTGACTCTTCTTAGACTCTGAGATTTCACTATGTGCCATAATTAGATCTGTTCCTGCCCTTCTATTAGTTCTTTTTCTCGTTACATGACAGGAAACAAGGGAAAAGCTGTCTTCAGAAGACAAGGCATAGTCACGGTGGTAGGTAGGAGACTGTCTACTCACATCTCCAGGATCAGGAATGTGGTGGTTTTGAATGGAAAAGTGCCCATAGCCTTAGGTATTTTGATTAATATTAAGCTTCCTACTTAAGTAGCCAGCAGGCAGAGCTCTAGAGGAGGAGGTGTGTCACTGGGGGGGGGATCTTGAGTGCAGCCCTAGGGGAGTGTTCAGAGTCAGTTCTTGCTGCTGTTGTCTTTCAGCTATGGATGTATGACAACGCTTCCCCTGTGTTGTTGTCAACTTTCTCTGTTGCTGTGCAGAAAGAACCCAAGCAAAAGCGGCTTATTGAGGAATGGGTTTATTTGGTTTATGGACTCGAGGGGAGACTCCATCCTGGCAGGGAAAACGATGGCATGAGCAGAGGGGTGGACATCACCTCTGCCAAAGCACTGCAAACAGCGGCAGGAAGGTGTGCCAAACACTGGCAAGGGAGAGCTGGCTTATAACCCCCCATAAGCCCGCCCCCAACAACACAGCTTCATTGAGGTTGTAAAACCCAAACTGCCATCAGCTGATCAATCAATCAGAACACATTCATTCGTTTGTGGAGGACACATGGATCAAACCATGACACCTGGAATCTGTAAGCCTGAATTAAATTCTTTCTTCCCATAAACTGCTTCTGTTCCAGTGTTTTTCCCAGCAAGGAGAAGGTGACTGAAATAAGGAAACAAAAAAAAAAGGGGGGGGATGCTTGTACTCAGCATGCTTTCTCCTTTTCCTACATAGTGAATTCCAGGTCAGCCTGGGCTACAGCAAGACCCCACTTCAAGAAAACAAAAACTTAAAACATAGACTGAGCTATACCCCACCAGCCATCAGAACTTCCAAGGGGAGTAATCTATTTCCCCTGCACCTTCAATGAAGAACGCAAGGGAGGAAAGCTTTAGTGTATAGACGCTCTTCTTTCCTGAGTAGTGGGACATAAAGATCATAAGCTGACGCACCCCTGGAAATGAGCTGATGCCTCTCATTCTATTATCACTTGTCTTAGATGCAGCATCATCTTGTTAATTACTAATCTGCATCCTCTCTGTTCAGGACTGCATTTCTGGCTTTGTTTCCTGGTCACCCAGTGCAGTTTCAGCACTCATCAAGGTTTCTGGCTTGTTAGAGAGGATTCCCATGAAGGTATTCTCTCTGGTGAATTCACTGATATTTAAGCTGTTAAGCACCTGCATGAGAAAGCCACAAAAGGGAAAAGTTAAATACCTCACAGATTAAAATAACTAAGAAATTCCTCTCAATTTCAGAGAAATGAGAAGAAACCCCAAAGCCCAACATCATCAACAAAATCTGGTCTCTAGTGCTTGGTAAGCCTCCGTGGTTGCACAGTGATCCTCAAATGTGAGTGGGCATTAACTGTGGTAAGGGTTGGTTTAACTGTAGATGTCTGAGCCAGGCGTGGTGGCACATGCCTTTAATCCCAACACTCTGGAGGCAGAGGTAGGAGAGGGAGCGCCATGAGTTTAAGGCCGACTACATAGTGAATTCCAGGTCAGTCTGGGCTAGAGGGAGACCCTACCTCGAAAGACCAAAAAAAAAAAAAAAAAAAAGCAAAAAGAGCCAGAGAGGTGGCCCAGCAGTTAACAGTACTTGCATGCAAAGCCTGACAGCCCGGGGTTTGATTCCCCAGTACCCATGTAAAGACAGATGCACAAAGTGTCACATGCTTCTGGTGTTCATTTGCAGTGGCAGGAGGCCCTGGCATACCCATTTCCTCTCTCTGTCTACTTCTTTCTCTCCGTCTTTCTCTCAAATAAATAAAATATTTTTCAAAGCATGGGAAATAAAAAATATAGGCGATATGACACCCACCCCAGGACCCTGATGAACAAAACAACGCAAGATTAAATCAAACAAGAGAGGCCAGGGAGGGGCTGGAGAGATGGCTCAGCAGTTAAAGCACTTGCCTGCAAAACCTAATGACCTGAGTTCTATTCCCCAGTACCCACATACAGCCAGATGCACAAAAGGGGTGCATGCATCTGGAGTTCATTTACAGTGGTTAGAGGCCCTGGCACACCCACTCTCTTTGTGTCTGTCTCTCTTTGCTTGAAAATAAATAAAAAATTTTAAAAAAAATAATAAATACTCTTAAAAGAGAGGCTGAGCTGGCTCAGTGGGTAAAGTACTTGCCATACAAGCATGAGGACCTGAGTTCAGATCCCCAGCACCCATGTAAAGACCAAGCATAGCAGCGGGAGGCAGAGACAGGAGAATCCTTAGGGCTTGCTGCCTAGCTAGGCTAAATAAATTGGTGTTCAGCGAGAGACCCCGTCTCCAAGAATAAGGTGGGGAGCAACTGAGGAAGACACCCAATGTTTACCTCTACCCTACACACACATATGTGCATATACAGTTGCATACACATGTGCACCCACATACACATGAACACACGTACAGGCACGCATGGCACTACATACATGCAAGAAAGTCAGGCGAAGAGAAGAGGATGCCGTCAGGAAATGCTAGTCACAGATGGCTGAGGCTGCTGCTGGCTTCACATAAGAACACTGCTTTGCAGCCGGGCGTGGTGGCGCACACCTTTAATCCCAGCACTCAGAAGGCAGAGGTAGGAGAATCAGCATGAGTTCAAGGCCACCCTGAGACTACATAGTGAATTCCAGGTCAACCTGGGCTAGAGTGAGACCCTATCTCAAAAAAACAAAAACAAAAAAAAGGCCATACCCATTGTAAAGATTCTCCTACCAAAAAAACAGAAAAAAAAAAGAACACCACTTTGCAACATTTTTCTTTCCTGTTTAATATTTCATTTATTTATTTATCTATTTATTTATTTGCAAGTGGAGAGAAGTGTGGAGAGAAAGAGAGATTGTGAGAGAGAGAAAAAAAAATGAGAATGTGAGAGAGGGAATAGTTGCACCAGGGCATCTTGTCACTGCAAAAGAACTCCAGAACCTGCCATCGGGCTTTATAAGCAAGCACCTCCAACCACTGAGCCATCTGTCCAGTCCACCTGCAATGTTTTTCTTTATAAACAGATGCAGGCTTCAAAACAATTAAAAGCATAGCATGGTAAGTACATACATAAACATAAGTGTGTCTGTTCTCTCTCATTGTCAAATAGAATATGGGCCTCACAAGAGATGCAGGGGGTCTGGCAAGCCCACCTCAGGTCTCAGGAACATGCTAGGCAGGGCATTAGGAGAAGACAGGGAGGTAGAGGCCAGAAGTGAACCGAGATGAGCCACAGGTATGGCCCTGGGAGGGTCCCGGCCCCTTTGTTGAAAGTCCTCTGCTTTGTATTTTCAGCTTTGTAGTTTCAGTTTGCCTTTGGGTGGACTTGACTCAATTTCCTATTTTTGAACAACAACAAAAAAAGAAAACAAAAAAATATAATATTAAAGGGAGGGGGATGCCTGTGGCTTCTGCTGAGAACAGAACAGAGAGCCATGAGAGAGATGGTCTGACCAGACGGGGTGGGAAGAGCAGGGCCTGGCCCAGTAGGTTACAGGGGAGGCCACAGGAAGTGACACATTTTCTTAAAGCAGAAGTGATGGCTTTTCATTGACAGAACATGAGAAAAGGAGCTCTGAGGGCCGATGCCAGGGGTTCTGGCCTGAGCTACCTAAAGGATGGAGGTATCCTTTGAGAGAGAGAGAGAGAGAGAGAGAGAGAGAGAGAGAGAGAGAGAGAGAGACTCCAGGAGGAAAAGGCTGGGAGTGAAGAGACGGAGGAGAGGGAACAAGATCTGTCTGGATACCATGCACAGATGCACAGCCTAAGGTGCACTTTTGGGTGGCACCATGACTGGATGTACTACTGATATTTAACGGGTGACAGGGTGGGAAATCTAAGTGCTCCATAAAGTCAGTGATGATTTTACACTGCCCGTCACTCACCCAGACCCAGTTTTCACTGCAGCCATTCCACATGGGTGGAATATCTTTTTATTATCACGCATGACCTACAGCCACCCTTCATTGTATGCATGAAGATAGGAACTCTATGATATACTGAACTTCTGCTAATACAGTGTTGCAGTCAGCTTTTCCTTGCTGTGTAGAAAAAAAACCTGAGCAAAAGCAAGCTGAGGGAAGGAACTGGTTTATTTTGGCTTACAGACTCAAGGGAAAGCTTCATGATGGCAGGGAAAATGATGGCATGAACAGAGAGTGGACAGGAAGGTGTGTCAAACACTGACAAAGGGAAACTGGCTATAACGCCCTGAAGCCCACCCCAAAAACACACCTCCAACAAAATTCCAATTCCAAACTTGCCATAAGCTGGGGATCAAGCATTCAGAATACATAAATTTATGGGGGACACCTGGATCAAATCCTCACATACAGTAATCATAGCAAAACAAAGGGAGACTGTATTCTGGCTGAGAACATCATGACAATCCACCATTCCACAACAATCATGTCACTCCCTCAGAAGCGTCCTTCCTGGGGTCGGTCATCAACATGAAAAGCCTGAGTCAGGCTGCTGCAAGACTGTCACATACACAGCCCTCTTGGGAACACCTTGAATCTTGTACACAGTCATGCTTGAGCACTGCAGATAGAATGCCGGGCTATTTAATACTTTCCTTTTATTCCACACTCAGGATACTAGACTGAGTTTTCAAATATCTGCTTGCTGGTAGGTGATAGAGTCTACAAATTTCATCCCAGCACAGCAAAGGTGGTACCAGGTTCATGGGAGAACCCTGACTTAGAGAATGGATGCGAGGAGCTGGGCTCAGGACCCAGGCCCACCTAATGTTCGTGACCAAGGGGAAGAGGAGAGCATGAGATGATGCCATCCCTGACGGAGGGCCCTGTCAACAGTGCTGAAAGGACAGCAGAACTGACAGACTTGGATGATCATGGATGACCTTGACCCCCACCTAGGGAGGTGGGGCACAACTGCCCTGAGCACCCACATAACCCAGAGCAGAGGAACTGAAGTATGGCACTAAATATTTCAGATTCCTTCCCACCCTGGAGCACCTGACTACCACCCATTCACTCTACCCTTGGGTCAAGACATGCAGGTTCTCTGGAGGCTTCAGTCCTGCCTGTTCCCCTCCCCCCCACCTCACCTCCAGGGCACTAAGCATCCACACAGCCATGCCCTGAAAGTCTTATACCTTGCTGAGCCGGGACTCAAAAGCCAAGGAGGTTGAAGACTTCGAACCCTTCATCCCAGAAGAGGTCACAGGAAGGGGCCGAGCTCGGTCAGGGCCATGGCTGCCCGCTTTGACAACTGGATTGCAGGGCTTGGCAGAGCTCCGCATGATTTTCCCAGGGTTCTTTCTCTCTGCGGAAGAGTAGAAAGGAAGAGGCATGTCTCCAAAATTGAACTTATGAGTGGCATTGCAACCACTGCACTCACAGTTGGCACCACAGAATGAGTGCTTAGAATGTGGCTGGGGATAGAACACTCTATGCCTAAGGTGGTACTTTGGTACTAGTATTTTTATACCTATAACATTATTTTAACAGCAAAATAATATTATTTTTATTATTTATTTATTTATTATTTATTTGTAAGCAGGGAGAGATTGAGAGAACACAGACAGACAGAGAAAATGGGCATGCCAGGGCCTCCAGCTGCTGCAAATGAACTCCAGATGCATGTGCCACTTTGTGCAGCTGGCTTTATGTGGGTACTGGGGAATCAAACCTGGGTTGTCAGGCCTTGCAGCTGAACACCTTAACTGCTGAGACATCTATCCAGCCCCAAAATAATATTCTTTATCATCCATCAACATATCCACACATGAGCACACACACATAGCAAGGCAGCTTGAGTCAAGATGTAAATGCTCATAAGCTTTGCTGTAAAAACAGTCTCCCTGGAGTAGAGAAGGTGGCTCACAGGTGAAAGGTCCTTGCTTGCAAAGCCTACAGACCAGGGTTCAATCCCTCAGTATCCACCTTTAAAGCCAGACACACACAGTGGCTCATGATTTTGGAGTTTGTTTGCAGTGATAAGAAGCCCTAGCATGCCCACTCTTACTCTCTTTCTTTTTTTTTTAATATTTTATTTATTCATTTTTCAAGCACAGAGAGAGGGGGGGAGAGAGAGAGAACACCAGGGCCACCACCTTGTGGGTCTGGCTTATATGGGTCCTGGGGAATTGAACATGGGGCCTTAGGCACTGAAGGCAAGTGCCTTAACCGCTGAGCCATCTCCCCAGCCCTCTCTTTCTTTTTTGTTTTTTGTTTTTGTTTTTTTTTTAGACTAGTCAAGTGCAGTAGTGAGAAGAGGGGAAAGTGTAGAACAAGGAGTTCAATCTGTAACTGACTGTGAACAATCAATTGTGATAACTCACTACCTTTGGACCAGCCTACTCTCTTTCTTTTTATCTCTAATAAAAATATTTTATTTATTTATCTATTTATTAATGAGAGAGAGAAAGAGGCAGGTAGAAAGAGAAAAAAGAGAGAATGGGCACATCAGGGTCTCTAGCTACTGCAAACAAACTCCAAATACATGTGCACCTGTGCATCTGGCTTTATGTGCATACTGGGGAATTGAACCCCGGTCCTTAGGCTTTGCAGGCAAGTAGCTTAACCACCAAGCCATCTCTCCAGCCCTAAAAGTATTAAAGACACTTGCTTGCAAAGCCTTCTGGTCCAGATTCAATTCCCCAGCCACCAACATAAACTCAGAGGGATGTTTGTTTACAGCAGCAAAAGACCCTGATGTACCCATACACATACAAAGAAATAAAACAATTTTAAAAAGTTGGGGCGTGCTGGTGCACACCTTTAATCCCAGCACTTGGGAGGCAGATCTCTGTGAGTTTGAGGCCAGCCTGAGACTACAGAGTACAGTGAGTTCCAGGTCAGCATAGGCTAGAGTGAGACCCTATCTTGAAAACAACAGCAAAACACACACACACACACACACACACACACACACACACACACACACACACACACACACAAAACTAATTTCTAAACAGACATAAGTGAATTACTTGAAAGTGAGATTTCACAGAAGCACAAAATGACTCTCTTTCTCTTGGATAAAAATGGATATCATTTAAAAATTAATAAAGCACAGTTTAATTGGTGGGACCTGACATTATAAGGCAGTTATTGCTCTAATTAAAATAATTTATGAGGGCAGGAGAGATGGCTCAGCAGTTCACAGCTCTTGCTTGCAAAGCCTGACAATGCAGGTTCAATTCTCCAATATCCACGTAAAGACAGATGCACAAAATGGCTCATCACTGGAGTCATTTGCAGGGGAAGAAGGCCCTGGAGTGCCCATTCACTTTCGTTCTCCCTCTCTCTCCAAGAAAGAAATTTTTTTTAAAATTTATGAAAAAATAATGTATTATGAAGGAAAAATGCTCAAAGTAGCAAAATGCAGCTAAAGACCTCAAGGAATATCCAAATAAAGATATATAGGGAGAAATATATATAAATACAAACATATAGGGAGACATCCTGGGTTCCTGCCATGAGCTACTTGTGCATCTGGCTTTATGTGGGTACTTGGGACTCAAACGCAGGTCATTCAGCAAGCGCCTTAACCAGTGAGTCATCTCTCCAGCCCCAGAAGCTTCTCTTTCCAGATGGTGGTGATCACTGAAGTGACTCAAAAAACACCAAAGGCTGGGGGTGGTGTCACATGTCTTTAATCCCAGCACTCAGGAGGCAGAGGTAGGAGGATTGTCATGAGTTCGAGGCTACCCTGACACTGCATAGTAAATTCCAGGTCAGCCTGGGCTAGAGTGAGACTATCTCAAAAAACAAAACAAACAAAAAAACACCAAAGTGGTAGACTGGAGAGATTGCTCAGTGGTTAAGGCACTTGTCTGCAAAGCCTAACAACCTGGATTTGATTCCTCAGGAGCCACATAAAGCCAGATATACAAAGTGACGCATGCATTTGGAGTGTTTGCAGTGGCTAGACTTTCTGGTGCACTCATTCTCTCTCTGCCTCTCTCTCTCACTCTCTCTCTCTCTCTCCATGCAAATAAATAAATAAAATATTTTTTAAATCACCAAAGTGCTGAGAAGTGACAGTGGAGTGTTCAGCACCGAGACATCTTTATCACACCCTACAAGGCTCAGGAACCATTGCAGAAGAGGTGGCAGAAAGAATGTAAGAGCCAAAGAAGGGAAGGAGTGCTTACAATACTGTCATCCAGGGCTGGAGAGATGATGGCTCAGCAATTAAAGGCACTTACTTGCAAAGCCTAATGACCAGGCTCAATTCCTCAGTACCCATGTAAAGCCAGATATACAAAGTAGTACATGTGACAAGTTTATTTGCAGTGGCATGAGGCCCTGGAGCACCCATTCTCATTTTCATTCTCTCTCTCTTCCTCTCCCTCTCTCAAATAAATATTTTTTACAAAATAAAGTTAAAAAACTAATAAAGTGAAAATATTTTTTAAATACTGTCTTCCAGACACAAAGTGGTCATGTTATTTAGAACCTCACAGTGGCCGATGTTACCTACACAAGACCTGCATAGCAGGAGGGGAAACAATGACACCAAAATAGAAGAGACTTTCTGAAAGAAGACAGATTCAATGGAGGGGGATTCGGGAGAGGAGAAAGGATTATGATCATGGTATAGTATCTATATGGATCGGAGTTATCAATGATAAGTTTAAAAAATAAAAAGGAGGGGCTGGAGACATGGCTCAGTGGTTAAGGCACTTGCCTGTAGAGCAGAAGGACCTGAGTTCAATTCCCCAGTACCCATGTAAAGCCAGATGCACAAGGTGACACATGTGTCTGGAGTGCATTTGCAGTGGCTCTCTCTCTCCCTCCCCCCTCTCTCTCCTTCTCCCTTCTCTCTCTCTGCACTCAGATAAATAAATATTTTTAAAAATAGGGCTGGAGAGATGGCTCAGAGGTTAAGGCACTTGCCTCCAGTGCCTAAGGCCCCGGGTTCAATTCCCCAGTGCCCACATAAGCCAGACACACAAAGTGGTGACCCTGGTGCGCTCTCTCTATCTTTCTCTCTGCTTGAAAATGAATAAATAAAATATTTTAAAAAATAAAAAGGAGCTCTTGAGAAGTACACCCACAGTCCACCCCATGGACTCTGATGACCAAGGATATGACACACCCAAGCCACTCTACTCCATCCTCAAAACACCAAAAACATAGTTCTAAAAACACTCACAGGTGACAAGCAATTCCAGTGGCCACTGTCACAGGCACGGGGCTCTGATTAATCACCCCTGGAGACTGGCAGCTGGTGCTAAGCGTCAAAGGCCTCCTCTCCCCTCACTGTATCCCAGAGCAGTCACCCCAGAAAATCTACAGGCAGCTGCAGGCAGCCTGGCTCACACTGCCACCAACATATGTTCTTGTGTCCTTCCCTGGCCAAAAGAAGACATTTCAACTGACAATACCTCTCTCCCCAACAGCCACCCACAGCTCCTCTTCCTGTTGAAACAAAATGTTTAGCTGGGGATGTGTGTGTCCAAGTATCTGTCATTTACTGCAGCGATGGGACTGACCCATGCAACTATTCTTTTTTTTTGGTTTTTTGAGGTACGGTCTCACTCTAGCCCAGGCTGACCTGGACTTCACCATGTAGTCTCAGGGTGGCCTTGAACTCATGGTGATCCTCCTACCTCTGCCTCCCGAGTGCTGGGATTAAAGGCGTGTGCCACCATGCCCGGCCCCAATGCAACTATTCTATTCAAGACTTCACAGTGCTGCTGAGCCCTGGGCTGCACCCTGAGCACCACGGTAAGCACCTAAACACATAAATGCAGAGGTAAATAAATAAGCTTGAATTCATTATCAGAAAAGACTTTGTTTTCATAGTATTTCTGAGAAAAACTACATATGATTTCAGTTCTATAATTTGCTCAGAACCTTCTTGGTCTTATAGTGTTGTTTTTTTTTTTTTTTTAAATTCAGTATAAAAACATGCAGCTTGCTTCTAATGCACTAGTTATTTTTCTTTCTCAACCACAGTTTTTGTTGCTGGTTTCTACAGCAACAGTGGAAAAAAATGCCTAGGTTAAGACCTGTGCAGTAACAAATTTCATTAGGACTGTCTCCCAATATGAAATAAACTACACTGCTTGGGTGATTCTTGAAAACAATCGGTGAATTTTACCCACAACCACAGAAGCAACCAGGAACACAGAAGTCTGACTAATGGAAATGATTTAAACAAAATATCCAGTTAGTCAACAAACCCTTTATGTTATAATTAGAACTATCAGTAATGACTATTGCAGGGCTTACTTTATAAAAACCTATGGTAATTCTGTAATGCATCTGTGCTTTCCAAAACCTGTGCAGAAAACCCTGGAAAAGAAGTGACGATACATAAAAATATAACGATGAAAAACAGTAGAAAAAAGATTAACACTTTCTTTATCTACCTTTTTCTTGACATTTTAGGGGAAGGAAAGGAAGGATGGAGAGAGGGAGGGAAAGAAGGAGGAAGGATGGATCTGCCCAAATTAAAAGATTTAATTTAGCTCTTAATCTCCAGCAACATAGGATCCTCAGGACAGTGAACCTGAAACCCGTTCAGCCATTTTTCAATCTAATGAGTTGCTTGCTCTGTGGTCAAGTTCTCCAGGTCAGTCCATTTATCACATTACTCCTTTCTCTACTGTCCTAGTACCTTCTGAATTCATAAAATTATTCAGAAATGAATGTCCCCAGAGAAAGTATCTGGACCCTGCCTGTTCCCTATACTTCTTCTCCGAGCATCCTTCATTCTTCTCTCCCAAGATTTCTTTTAGCACCTTTTTTTTATGGTAGTGATCAAACCTAGGACCTCGTGCATGCTAGACAAGCACTCAACCACTGAGTTCTATCTCTAGCCCCTTCCACAATTTTTTTTAAATATTTTTATTTATTCATTTTCAAGAGAGAGAGAGAGAGAGAAAGAGAGAGAGAGAGAACCAAGGCCACCACCTTGTGGGTCTGGCTTATGTGGGTCCTGGGGAATTGAACCCGGGGCCTTAGGCACTGAAGGCAAGTGCCTTAATCACTGAGCCATCTCTCCAGCCCCTTTTTTTTTTAATATTTTTATTTGCAAGCAGAGAGAGAGAGAGAGAGAGAGAGAGAGAGAGAAAGAGAGAGGGCCTCCACCCACTGCAAATGAACTCCAGATGCATGTGCCCCTGCACATCTGGCTTTACATGGATACTAGGGAATCTAACCCTAGTTGTTAAGCTTTGCAGGTAAACACTTTAACCACTGAGCCATCTCTCCAGTCCCCCCTTCCACAATTTTTTGATAAAATATTTTATTCATTTTCAAGCAGAGAGAGAGAGAGAGAGAGAGAGAGAGAGAGAGAGAGAGAGAGAGTGCAAGCACCAGGGCCACCACCTTGTGGGTCTGGCTTATGTGGATACTGGGGAATTGAACCCCGGGGCCTTAGGCACTGGAGGCAAGTGCTTTAATGGCTGAGCCATCTCTCCAGCCCCTCTTCCACAATTTTCTTCCTGGACTCAGCCTTCTTTTCTATATCAACCCATCAGCTAAACACGTCCCTTCCAATCCAATCATCTTTCAGAATTTAAAATATTCAACAGTGAATCATTAACGTCCTAGTCACTGTAACCAGGAACAGACGCCCACGAGCAGGGAACTGTCGGTATCCACAGGGAGCAGTGGCTGTCTTGCAGGCCAGCGCAGACAAGGGGCTGGGAAGTGGTGAGCAAGGAAAGTGTTCTCTGTTGTTGGATGGAAAGACAGCTTTGTTTCCTGCCTCCCAGGCTCCATGTCTTAGGGATTTATTAAACTTCACCTTGTCCTCCATTCTAGCCCTGACCAGTGTCCACTTGGTGTCCCTGGAATCTTGGCAGCTTCCCCCCTCCCCTGCTCTGGTCACCCCAGCTCTAGGTGCTTCTGTAACGAGCCTAGAAAGGGTGTCCTCTGAGTTATCTGCCCTCTGTGTACCTGCTGCTGGATGGGAAGCAAGTACACCCCAGGCCCATCCAAGCCATCCATAGACCAACCCATTTCCCACTGCATCTACTACCACTTCCTGAGCACACACTCGCGGCTTGGCTCTCTGACGTACACAGAATACCAGCTAGCTACACAGATGCCACAGTGACAGGTCGCAGCTAGCTATTCCACTTTGCGTGGAAGGTGCTGAATAAATGTTCTATGTGGCTGGTTCATTAAATCACTTTAACCCTGGGAGGTGTCGCCTTCTGTTTTAGTCTGAATATGCTGTGTCCCTCGTATTCACATGTTGAAACCAAATCTCCAGTGTGGTACTATTAGACAGCGGGGCATCTGGAAGATGACTGGGCCACGAGGCCAGAACCCTTATCGACTGGATCAGTGTTACAGAAGTGGCCTGAGGGAACTTGCTCACCCTTTTCACAAAATGAGTACAGTGAGAAGGTACCATCCATGAGCCTGAGAGCAAATTCTTGTCAGACACGGAGACTGCTGGCATCTTGACCTAGGACTTCCCACATCTAGAACCATGAAGAGTAAATTTCTACTTTTGTTTTCATTTTCATTTTTAAAAAATTGGGCCAGGCATGATGGCACACACCTTTAATCTCAGCACTCAGGAGACTGAGGCAGGAGAACTGCCATGAAGCCAGCCTGGAGCTAGAGAGTGAGTCCCATGTCAGCCTGAGCTAGAGTGAGTCCCTGCCTCGAAAAAATAAACAAACAAAAAAATTAGGGGGGAGGGGCTGGAGAGATGTCTCAGTGGTTAAGGTACTTGCCTGTAAAGCCTAATGACCCAAGTTCATTTCCCCAGTTCCCATGTAAAACCAGATGAACAAAGTCATGCATGCATCTGGAGTTCCTTTGCAGTGGCTAGAAGTTTTGGCGGACCCATTCTGTCTCTCCCTTTTCTCTCTACTTGCAAATAAATAAAATTATATATTTTTAAAAACTGGGACTAATGAGTCCACTGCCTGTGTAAGCATAAGGGCCTGAGGGGTCTGAGACTGTCAGAGTTCCAATACACAGATCCCACATAAGCAGCTGGGCATGTGCCTGTAACCCTAGTCCTGAAGGGGAACACAGACCAGAGAAGCATCAGAGCCCACAAGCTACACAATAAGCAAAAAGACTGAGCAGAAGAGTGAGGGAGCTGAACATCTGATGTTCCATTCTGGCCACCACAGGAGGCACTCCCCACCCCCACCACATTGAGAATATGGGGTGCCATGCCACCCACCCACACACATACACACCACACTACACCACACCACACATCCCATGCACACACACACCTGCACCAAAAAAGAAAAAGAAAAAAATTTGGGTGTGTAAGGGGGGTTGGCATGTGTGTATATTCATTACATTCATGTTTGTATGTGTGTGGTGCACATGTGCGTATAGACACACTTTCACGTGTGTGCAAGTGTGAGTGAAGGCCAGAGGACATACCCTCAGGTATGCTGTCCAACTTTTTTTTTAAAGTATTCTATCTATCTATCTATCTATCTATCTATCTATCTATCTGAGAGAAAGTGAGAGAGAGAGAGAGAGGGAGAGAAAGAATGGGCGCGCCAGTACCTCCAGTCACTGCAAATGAACTCCAGAGACATGTGCCACCTTGTGCAGCTGGCTTCACATGGGCACAGGGTAACTGAACTCGGGCCCTTCTGCTTTGCAGGCAACTGCCTTAACTACTAAGCCATCTCTCCAGCCCTCCAACTTTTTTAAAACTTGCACTCAGAAACAGAAAGAGAGAGAAAAAATGGACATGAATGGGGGTACCAAGGCCTCCAGCCACTGCAAACAAGCTCCAGATGCATGTGCCACTTTGTGCATCTGGATCTATATGGGCACTGGGAAATCGAACCTGGGTCATTAGGCTTTGCAGACAAGTGCCATAACCACTGAACCATCTCTCTAATCCATTGTCTAACTTTTTGAGACAGGTTCTCTCGTTGTCCTGGAGGTCACTGATTGGGCTAGACTGGATAAGGAACGAGCTGCAGAGCTGCTTGTCTCCTGGGATTACTGGCCCATGCTACTAGGCCCAGCATTTGCATAGGTGCTGAGGATTAAATTTAGGTCCCCATACTTGCAAAGTCAGCACTTTACTGATTGAGCTAGCTCCCAGCCACACACAAATGCTACGCCTAGTGACATTTCTTCTTGGGGCTCCAACAAACTGAGATACACCCATTTTACCAAAGAGGAAACTTCCTTTGGCTCATGGAGGTCAAATGACTCACCCAAATCACAGAGCTTATCTGCAGCCAAGATCCAAACCAAGTTTGCACCGGCTCCAAAAGCTATACACTGAGATGTCAGGGATGGATATGTCTTTGAATAACTTGCTTACGTGGACAGCAGGTGGGCTGTAGATCAAATGCACTGGTCCAGGTCTAGCTCCACGGCTGACTGAGCCTGGAGATACTGGTGAACTCTAAGCTTCTCAACATCTTCACCCAGTCAGTCAGATGGACTCCATAAAACCGTGAGGATTAAAAGCAAACCTTGTACCACATGCCAGGAACACAGAAGGCTCTCAACAAGTATCAGCTGGCCTTCTAGAGGAGAGCTGCCAGTTGTGTTGGTCAGGGTACGACTCTGCTCCATTAACTCACTAGCACTCAGCACACATTAATTCAGTCCTCTGGGCAGGAGGCCAACTGACATCCCTTATCAGGCAAGTGCCCTCCTTGCACACACAGCAACCTATTTCCATTTGAAATATGAAAGAGGAAAGGAGAGAAGGAAATGAACATGGAGGCCTTATAATCTTTAGAACTGGTTTTAGGAAATCTGAGCCAAAAGATAAACACAGGTTGGAGCGCCTGCTGAGTAATGGTTCTAGTATAGGTGTGAATCTTTTGTGTTTTTTTTTTTGCCCCCACCCCCAGTAGGGTCTTACTTTTAGGCCAGGCTGACCTGGAACTCACTCTGTAGCTCTAGGCTGCCCTTGAACTCACAGCCATCCTCCTGCCTCTGCCTCCTGAGTGCTAGGATTAAAGGCATGCACCACCATGCCTGGCCTCTTTTACTATTTGTGTGTGTGTGATATGTTTGTATGGGCATGCACTAACCACAGAACATTTATGGAGGTCTCCTTCCACACTTTTCTGAGAGTCTGTAAGGGTTCAGGCAAGCTCCATAGACACCCTTCCCATGAGTGGAAGGTATCTAGCCAGAGCTAAAACCTAGGCACTAAAACTGATTGGTCAGGTATAACCAACCACCTTTCTCCCTGCCCACCTAGGGCAGGAAATACTGACTGAACAGATAATCCTGTCTCTTTCTCACCCACATGGCCTAGAAGAAGGACCTCGGAATCTCCAGCCCTTAGAAAGGTAAGGCCTTCCCCCACCCCAGTCTAATGGCTGGGGTGAGGGAAGGCTCCAGATTTTTCCCACATAAACCTTTTTCATGGGAGCCCTCTGTTATCTTTTCTTCTGCTTAACTGAATAGCATAAATTCTGTTAAAGTCCACGTTTTCTCCCCACACTAGTGGCTGGAGAACTCTGTAACTCCCTATGTTCTTTTAAATAATAAAGTCTCCCACTATACCTTAATATCTTGTCTATGATTTTAATTCTTTAACTTTATAGACAAGAATTCAGGTACTCCTTAAATTTTGGGGTACACTGGAATTTTTGCTGGGCATCATCTAAATTCTTTTTTTTTTTTTGGTTTTTCTAGGTAGGGTCTCACGCTAGTCCAGGCTGACCTGGAATAGGCTCAGGGTGGCCTTGAACTCACAGCGATCCTCCTACCTCTGCCTCCCAAGTGCTGGGATTAAATGCGTGCGCCACCACGGCCGGCTGGCATCATCTAAATTCTAATCCTCAGCTCACCTCGTTACAAATCCCTCTTGCTACTGTTGTTTGTGAGCTTCCAGATTCTCTTGGATCCCACTGCCAGAGGCACATTGGGATTACGGCTGCACATGCCACTTCGAGTCTGCCTTCATGTGGGCACTGAGCTCGAACCAGGCAGGCTTGCAAGCAAACACCTTTAACCACTGAGCCATCTCCCCAGCTGGTTGTGACCTCTGGCCAAGAATAGGACAGTGGAAAAGGGAGTTTCTATGTTTAATTCTTTGATTTCTTAAACTCCTCATGAACATGATAAAGGGTCAGATTAATTGGGGACTCACTTGATGAGCTCACTAACTAGACAGGGCAGGAGGTGGGAAGGAAGTGGATAGAATCTTCCCAGGGATATTTTCTTTAAAAATTTCAAGCATTTTATTTTCATACTATACTTCCTTCCTGTCTAGAATAAAGTGTAAGACACTGAAACTCCTAAACTGGAAGACAGGAAGGTGGGGTATGAGAGAGGGATGGAAAGGGTCAGCCATGTTAGGAATACAGTAAGATGCTGGGTGCCATGAAAACTTGATTTTCTGCTCAGGAACCACAGTCTTCCCAGTTTATCGGAGGGGGTATCAGAGGCCTTATCTTTATTTCCCTTAAAAGGCATGAAAACTAGAAGGCAATTAGGAAATCACTCTGAATGATCAGAAAATAATGACAAGCCTCCAAGAGTAAGAGGGCATTCAGGGCCCCGCTGCAAGTACAATACACAGTAGGAAGCGGAAAGCTAGAGCATTCAAGTTTGGGAGCTAAGAAAATAAGAATGTGCACATAGTTCAATTACCATGGGACTCGGCAGGAAATGGAGGGCCAGGGAGCAACATGCTGAAAATATCTAGCCAGGGAACAGTATGGAGTTTGCTCCTGATCTCTTCCTTGGGGCAGACTCAAGCCTGGGACAATTCTACCCCAGGGCATATGGCAAAGGATGAGCCATGCCTTGGGGAGCTACTGGGTAGAAGCCAGAAGTGTCACTAGCCACCCTATGACCAAGAGGCATCTGGCTCAAAATGTCAGCAATGCTGTAGGGAAGAAGCAGAATCCTGGGACTCTGGGTCTTGGATAGGCTCAGTGCACCTTGCTGAGCTTGCCACTGGACATGAACTGCAAATTTGGTTAGGGAGCAGCTGGGGGAATCCTGGACTTCTAGTGGCTGGGCATGGTGATACTTCCTGTGGCCTGGTAATGACAGAAATCATCCCAACAGCATCAGTGGGAATAACTGCAAACTAGGATTCACAGGTCGCACGCACAGACATAATTGGAAGAATCAAGAAGTGTCTGCATATCACAAACCTGAAAATAAAAGATGGCAGTGAGATAGGAATCACAGAAACAAGGACACCCTGCCAAGGGCAGAGGCCTAAGAAAACAGAACCAGGGTGGGGAGGTCAGGAATATGGAATGCAGGCATGGGAGAGGCTGTGAACTGTAGCTAATATTGAGGCCAGGTGCTCAGAACCACTTGTCTGGGTTGTCCTTCTATCTCCAAAACTGATCCACAAAGCCAACGTCCTACAGAGTGGGTGACCTAGTGAGCAATTATTTCCTTACCTATCCTGTGGCTTCACACCAGAGAACTGAGTGAGTGAGATGAAACAAGGCAGGAGGAAAAGGAAACAGAAATAAAATCCCTCAAAAGCCCTTTCTCTGAGAAATATATACATATATGTATGTATATTTAACTTTTTTTTTTTTGTGAAGGTAGGGTCTTGCTCTAGCCCAGGCTGACCTAGAACTCACTCCGTAGCTCCAGGCTGGCCTCAAACTCATGTGGATCCTCCTACCACTGACTCCCAAGTGCTGGAATTAAAGGTGTGCACCATCATACCCCAATGAGAACAGTTTTGATTTTTTTATTTTTTTTAATTAATTAATTTAGCCGGGCGTGGTGGCGCACGCCTTTAATCCCAGCACTTGGGAGGCAGAGGTAGGAGGATCATCATGAGTTCAAGGCCACCCTGAGACATAGTGAATTCCAGGTCAGCCTGGGCTAGAGCGAGACCCTACCTCGAAAAACCAAAAAACAAAAAAATTATTTTTTTTTTATTTCGAGATAGGGTCTCGCTCTAGCCCAGGCTGACCTGGAATTCCCTATGTAGTCTCAGAGTGGCCTCGAACTCATGGCGATTCTCCTACCTCTGCCTCTCAAATGCTGGGATTAAAGGCTTCTGCCATCATGCCCTGTTGAGAACAGAGTGTATTTTAGAGTAACAAAATGAGAGCTATAGAACAGGAGGGAACTGGAAGCTTTCATATTTATTCAGGCCGAAGCTTCCTGAGCCATATTCAATCAGCCTGGTTGAGGGCACCTGGCATAGGTCACCCCCATGGCCTGGGACACCAGCTGAGCAACTGAGGCGAGCTGAGAAGGCATGGGCAGGGTCTGAGAAGCACCAGGGTAGCTGGGGATCCTCGGGGTTAGTACCCTCACCACATCTAGGCCTAGAGGGCACAGAACAGAGAACAGAGCAGGAAGAAGCTAGGACCCACAGTGAGCTGGGCCAAGATCCACAAGCGGTGGCCTTCAATAGACAATATAATCAGCTCTGGAGACTCAGCAGGGGCAGCTGGGGAAGAAAATCTTCCTTTCCCTCCATGGTACCAGCCCATGCTGCTCACTGGCTCAGGGAGAGCGAAGAATACAGGCACAGGGACTCTGCTGACCTTTCCCAGTGCAGAACCGAGGGACAAACCGAGAAGTCCAGGACAGCACACAGCTCCCTTGGGCTGGTTCACTTCAGTAACACCTTCCCAAAGAGAATCTTCCCTCTAATATCTGCTCCCCACCCAGAGGGTCTCCTAAGGACTCCTAGACAGTCTGTCCACTTATCCACCTGCCCCACTAGCCAGAGGGCATTCTCATGGGACATGACTTAGCAAAGGGCCCAGGACAGATCCTCATATCCAGCCACACGCCCAACTCCCCTGTGAGTGTGGTGGCCTTTCTCGAACTCTGACTCAACCCTCAGAGTCATCTTGGATTCTTCTGTCCTTTGCTCCCATTTCTCAAAGGCACTGTTTCTGGTGGGAGCCCTGCACAGATCCTGCCAGCACCCCTTCTGGAGCTCATCGCTCCATGTACTTCTCCAGGCTTCAGAAGATTCAGCTGGGATCAGTGACTATATCCATAAAAATCTTAATTTTTTTTCTTTTTAAAAAATTCTATTTGTGAGCCAGGTGTGGTGGTACACACCTTTAATCCCAGCACTTGGGAGGCAAAGGTGGGAAGATCGCTGTGAGTTCAAGGTCACCCTGAGACTACATAGTGAATTCCAGGTCAGCCTGGGCTAGATTAAGACTCTACCTCAAAAAACCACATAGTGAAAAACTACATAGTGAATTCCAGGTTAGTATGGCCCTACCTCAAAAAATAAACGAAAGAAAGAATAAGTTAACTAAGAATCAAGTCTGGGTACTTTTTCATATAAATAATTCTGTTTCTTTGTTCCTGAGACCACTGTGTCAAGGGGACAAGGGGCATAGTTCCCAAGACAATAAGCCAACACTGTCTCATTTTGCTTCATTTCCTCTCAGGAACAATGTAGGAACTACAGGGCATGCAGTCCCACCCACCCAGCAAAACTCTGGTGCCCTCCACCGACACTTGACCTCCTGAGGAGGACAAACCCTGTCCCAAAACACTACTGAGTGTAAATACAGCTAACGACTGTCTATACCAAGAGCTCCACCCATGGGTGGCAAGTCTGCCCCCTTACCACATCCACTGCCCTCCTCTTTGTCTGCTGGCTTTCTGACCACAGGAAAACATCAGCAGGGACTAACAGTACCAGTTCTTCAAACTCAGAAGGACCAACCTCTCCATGCCACATGTCCACCACAGGACAAATGAATGTACTGCAAATTGGACCTCACAAAAGAACCCACAGAGAGTCATGTGACATCCCTACTTGCTGAGAAGTACCCTCCCAAGTTATCTGATGAGAGAAACTTCCTCCAATGGCTCACTTCCCTCCGATACTTTAATCACAATTTCTTAGTTTCTCTCCACATGAAAGATATGTACTCAGCTCTCCTCATCCCTCAACACTAAGCCCTAAGGATGCTAAGGAAGGGGTCCCTATAAAAATGTCCAAGCTGTCATCTGTCATATCTGATTGCTGAATGTGTGCATGTGTGTGAGAGCACACAGTACAATATCGAGAGGAGACAACCAACTGAAGTAAACTGAGCATGATAAAATCTAGAAATCATCTGGGCGTGGTGGTACATGCCTTTAATCCCAGCACTTGGTAGGAGGACCACTGTGAGTTCAAGGCCACCCTGAAATTACATAGTGAATTCCAGATCAGCCTAGAACTTTAGGAAGAAAAACCAAGACAGGGCTCTGGCTCCCAGAAGGCAGTCTGCTCCAACGTGGTATCTTCAGGGTCTTATGTCTTATCTTACTTATATCTTACTCTTGATATATTCCTAAGATCCCGTCAAGTGGAAATGGGTTTTCTACAAGACTTTACTGTGTTATGCCAAGGTCATATAAGCTTGAAGAGTTCAAAATGGAGCTTCTCAACTAGACCACAACCACATAGAGTGCGGGAGCACAAATGTGGAGGCAGGGGCTGGTAGTGGGACCCTGGCAGTCTGTCCACATGAGGAACCTGGTGGCTGGAAAGGTGGCTCATCAGTTAAGGCACTTGTCTGTAAAGCCTAACAATCTGACCTGGGTTTGATTCCCAAGTACTCACAGAAAGCCAGATGCACAAAGTGACAAATGTGTCTGGAGTTCATCTGCAGTGGCAGGAGGCCCTGATGCAGCCATTCTGTCTCTGTTTCTCTCTCTCTTTCTTTCTCTCCCCCCCCCTCTCAGATAAATATTTTTTTAAGAGCCTCCTGGGAGAACTCTGCTCCTGGGGGAGCTCTCAGCCTAGGAGAAGAGAGAAGGAGGTAGGAATGGAGCCAGCAAAAAAACAACAAAGAGATTTCCTTAGGAAATGCAGTGTTCTCCCACCATACTCAGTGCACCTTCAGGACTCATTGAAGACTCGGGGCTCCTGTACCTCAAAACTGCAAAGCCGCGTGGCAGTATTGGTGGAAGTTCTCAGGGTGGTAGAGGCACCATGGCAGGGGAAGCCTCCCATCAATGGCCACAAGGATGAGACCTGCAGGCAGACCTGCGGGCAGCAGAAGCCTTGGGTGCAAGGGACACAATGGCAGCCAATGGCAGCAGCCACCCTAGGAGGCGCCTGGGCTCAGGAACCACATGGAGCCTGGTGTCATTAATGAATGTCACTCCTGGGGACCATCAGAGAGAAATGAGAAGACAGACTTCAGCTGGGGCTTCCATGAGCCTAGCTCACATCTACATTGTCACTATGGTGCCCAGAGGCCTGGAGGACACCCCAAATCTCCTCACACACATGGGAGTCTGTCACAGCTTAGAGCACTGTGAGCTCTGGATCTCTTTATTGTTGCCGGATTAAGTTAAACCTAAACTACCAAATGCAGCTGATTTCGGGGTGTTTCTTTTTGTTCTCACATTCCTGAAATTTCTTTTCTAACCCACAGGCTTTAGCTATCTTCCTGTAGTGCCAGCTGGCTAATGAAAGCAACTGCTGTGCTCTGCAGGGTTAATTTATTCAGCGCCTGTAATGTGCCCCAGCTCTCCTCAGCATCCTGGATGCTGTTTTAAATATATACAAAACCCACACAGACGAGGGATAAGTTTGCAGGCTGCTCCTGGGATTACCTTGTTGTGTCATGTCCCTTGCACAGTTCTCAGGAGTAATTCTACAGGGAACAGCAAGTACAGCAACCGCTACATGATCTGTGCCCAGTCAGGGACAGAAACAGTTACGTAAGGGCACCAGTGCTGCCTGCTGCTAGAAGCGGGCTTGTCATCATGCAGGTGTGTCTGACCTTCAATGAAAGCAGCTCTCTCTAGGCCTTCAGAGAACCGTGTCATAAAGCCACCCTACCTCCTCTTTATTTCCAGATAAGAGTGCTGCTCCATGTGTGGCCCCTGCTCCCTGCCTCCCTCCAGCCGCTCCCACCCAGATGGCAGGCACAGCAGGGGCAGGAACAGCCGCCCATCACCCAGCCCCAAAATCATGCTAATCCAGAACCACAGGCTTGCCTTCTCTGAGTCCAGCCTTCTCCCTAACTCCTATGCTCCATAACCTCAGCTCAGGATTCTCTGGGGAATCCTTGGATGGGTGCAGATTCTGCTCAGCACTCTGTTACCCAAGCCCTCGAGAAGGTCACCCACCCACAGTCCAGATGCCCCAGAGGAAGGAAAGGCCTCTGTTATGTTCCTTTTTGGTTCTAGTGCCCTGGGCTGTGTTCATTCCACAATAAATGTTAAAGGGTCATAGACTTAAATATGAAACCTTAAACCAGAAAATACTGGACAGAGAATAGAACATCTTTGTGAATTTGAGTTAGACAAAGATTTCTGTGGAAGTTTGAATCAGATTGCCTTTTCTTGTGTTCTGAATGCTTGGTTCCCGGCTGATAGCTATTTGGGAGGTGGAGCCTTATTAGAGGAGGTGTGTTGTTAGGGCAGGCTTTGGAGTGTTTCACCCAGCTCCCCACAGCCAGAGGTTGGCTCACTCTCCTGCTGCTGTTTTCCACCTGCTGTGCCAGAGGTGATGTCCAGCCTCTGCCCATGCCATGCTTTCCCTGCCATCATAAAAGTTCCCCTCAAGACTGTCAGGCAAAATAAAAACTTTCCTCCCATCAGCTGCTTCTGGTCAGGTGCTTTGGGAGAAAATAACTACAACAGAAAATTGGTTCCCGTAGAACAGGGTCACTACTGCTAGAAGCTTGATTTGTAGCTTTTGGCCTTTAAGAACTGATTTGTGGAAGGAATGTAAAAGGATTTGAATCCTTGGACCTAAGAAATGCCTTATAATGCTGTAAGTAGAATTTGATGAAACATTCTGGTTAGTCAAAAAGCCTAAATGCAAAAATAAATAAATAAATAAATAAATAGAAAGAAAGAGGACTGTGTGTGGGCTTGGCTTATGAGTGGAAGAAAGAGCTTTGTTCAGGGGCTGGAGAGACTGCTCAGTGGCAAAGGCACTTGCCTGCAAAGCCTAATGACCCAGTACCCACTTAAAGCCAAATGTATAAAGTGGCACATGCATTTGGAGTTCATTCGTGGTGGCTGGAGGCCCTGGTGCACCATTCTCTCTGTCTGTATGTCTGTCTGTCTATCTCTCTCTCTCTGCTCATAAATAAATAAATAAATAAATAAAAATTTTTTGTTTGTTTTTGTTTTTTGTTTTTCGAGGTAGGGTCTCACTCTAGTCCAGGCTGACCTGGAATTCACTCTGTAGTCTCAGTGTGGCCTCAAACTCACGTCGATCCTCCTGCTTCTGCCTCCCGATCCTCCTGCCTCTGCCTCCCGAGTGCTGGGATTAAAGGCATGTGCCACCACGCCTGGCAATAAAAATTTTAAAATAGAGCTTTGTCTCAACTGGGTTCCATGGAGGCAACTTGTTTGAGAGGCTAGCTATGCTCTTCCTGTGTCATAAGAACTTGGGCAGCGTTGAATTTAAAAGAAATGGACTAGTGTGAACAGAAGGATATGTCATAGAAAGAAGTGAAAGTTCAGGCTGAACACTGGTTCAGCTACAACTATTTGAGAGATCACTACCATTGAGATTGGACCATCTGGTCTGCATTGGGACAGCAGAAAGAATGCTGACTCTTTTGAAAGCAGGATGCCTGAATACTGAAAGAGTACCCTGCTATTCCATGCTGGCTTTATTCCCCCCCGGATGAATAATTTAGTAGCCTACGGGAGTATAACAAATAACTATGGGAGTATAACAAGTGCAGGAAAGAGAGGGTCATGGGATTTACAACGAGGTTCTCTTTTTAGAAATGGCCAATGTGAGCTGGGTGTGGTGGTGCACACCTTTAATCCCAGCATTCAGGAGGCTGAGGCAGGAGGATTGCTGTGAGCTTGAGGCCATCTTGGGCTATCGAATGAATGCTAGATCAGCCAGGGGTAGAGTGAGACCCTACCTTGAAAGAACCAAATGAAGAAAATAGAAAAAGAAAGAGAGAAAGAGAGAGAAATGGCCACTGGGTGACGTAAAGTAGAGCTGTTGGAGTTTCTACATGGAGGCCCAGTAGAGTCATGAGAATGAGCCATGGGTTACAGTGGAAACCTTAAGACTGTAAGCCAAAATAAAAACTTTCCTCCCATCAGCTGCTTTAGGTTAGGTGCTTTATCTTCTCAATGAGAAGGTAACTACAATAATTTCCTTGATACAATATCAAAAACATAATAAAATACATATATATATTTTTTGTTTGTTTGTTTGTTTTTTGAGGTAGGGTCTCCCTCTAGCCCAGGCTGACCTGGAATTCACTCTACAGAGTCTCGCTCTAGCCTCAGGCTGGCCTCAAACTCATGGCAATCCTCCTACCTCTGCCTCCTGAGTGCTGGGATTAAAGGCATGTGCCACCACGCCCGGGCCTGATAGGTAACCAGCTGATCTCTGATAGGACATGAGGTGTGCTCAGTGGCAGAGAACTCTGATACTGGGAACCAAGTCAGAATCCCATGGTCAGGCAACTCAGACTTCAGAAAGAAGTGGCCACTCCTCTCTGGAGAAGAATGGATTTACACACACACACACACACACACACACACACACACACACACACCAAAAAAAATCTCTCAAATAATTTTGCATACCCCCTTTAACCCAAGCTGCTCTCACTCTTGGTTGGAGACTCTGCTCTATTTTATAGTTGGCAGAGAAATCGGAGGAAAACCAAGATCCATCAATAAAACAAGAAGATAGCCAACTGCCCACCACGAGACAAGCTACCTCTACCACATCTGCTAGAGTCCAGGAGAAATTGCAAAGGAAGCAGTGACATGAACAGTGCTCTTACTGTAGCATGACAACCAGTTCCAAATCAAAACCTATCAAAGCAGAAATCCAGAGGTTATAGAAAACACTAAATCACACTGCCAACAGGCCTACCATGAGTCAGGGAACATTGCAGAAGAGGGATGGAAAGATTGTAAGAGCCACAGAATGGGTAGGAATACCCTGAGACACGGCCCCCTTGCTACTCCACAGGGAATTACTGAAGCCTTCATGACCCCCCCCCCAGGAGGGTCCCCAGAGTAACAAGAGCAGGAGCAAGGGGACAAAAGAGTATAATCTGTTATAATCTATATAAAACTAAAAAAAAAATAAAGCTGGGCACGGTGGTGCATGCCTTTAATCCCAGCTCTTGGGAGGCAGAGGTAAGAGGATCACTGTGAGTTCGAGGCCAGCCTGGGACTAGAGTGAGTTCCAGGTCAGCCTGGGCTTGAATGAGACTCTACCTCAAAAAAAAAAAAAAAAAAAGAAAGAAAGAAAGAAAGAAAGAAAGAAAAGAAAAGAAAGTGGAAAAAAGAACAAAATTCACAGCAAACAATCAACAGTAAAGAGACAACTCACAAAACAAGAGAAAATATTTGCAAATTATAACGAAAGAGAATGAATTCAATAGGTATCAATACCCAGAATACATAATAGTCTGATTAAGCAATGGGAAAATGGCCTGAATAAACATTTCTCATAAGAAGACATACAAATGGCTAATTTATACTTGCATACACACACGCACATATTGGGAGAGAGTATGGGCATGCCACTGCAAACAAACTCCAGATACACGACCACTTTGTGCATCTAGGTTTTTATGTGGGTACTGTTGAATCAAACTCAGGTGGGCAGTTCTGCAAGCAAGCGTCTTTAATGGTTGAGCCATCTCCCCAGTCCTTAATAGTTATACTTTTAATCCTAATAGTTATACTTTTAAAATGTTCAACACAGGCTAGAGAGATGACTCAGTATTTAAAGGTGCTTGCTTGCAAAATCGGCCTGATGACCTGGGTTCAAATCTCCAGTACCTACATAAAGCCAGGTGCACAAAGTGGTGCATGTCTCTCAAATTTGCAGAAGCCTGGGTGTGCCCATACTCTCTCTGTGTCTTAGAAGGTCTCTCTAAAATAAATAAATAAATAAAATGTTTTAAAATAAATTTTTAAATTTTTATTTAATTCACTTTCAAGCAGAGAGATATATAGAGAGATACAGAGATACAGAGAGAGAGAGAGAGAGAGAGAGAACCAGAGCCACCACCTTGTGGGTCTGGCTTATGGGGGTCCTGAGGAATTGAACCCAGGGCCTTAGGCACTGGAGGCAAGTGCCTTAACCGCTGAGCCATCTCTCCAGCCCCTAAAATATATTTTTAAAAGGTGCTGGAGTGATATCTCAGTGGTTAAAGGCACTTGCTTACAAAGCCTTCTGGCCTATATTCAATTCCTTAATACTCACATAGAGGCAGATGCTCAAAGTGGCATATGTGTCTGGAGTCTGTTTGCAGTGGCAAGAGGCCCTGGCTCACTCAAAGTGTGTGTGTGTGTGTGTGTGTGTGTGTGTGTGTGTGTGTGTGTGTGTGTCTCCCTTAAATAATCAAATAAACAAACACTGTAACACCTAATCAGTTAGAATGGCTACTGTCAAAATGACAAAAGATAAGTGTGGATTAAGATGTGGAGAAAAGGAAACACACACGTCTTGGTGGGAATATAAATTAGCATAGCCATTATGGAAAACAGTCTAGAGGTTTCTCAGAAAATTAAAAACAGGGTGGGGGAGATGGCTCAGTGGCTAAGCGGCTTGGCTCTTAAGTATGAGGGCCTCTTGGGCCAGAGACCACAGAGCCTACCCAGAAGCCATATAAAAAGCTGGCCGTGACCACACGCAGCTGTAACACCAGACCCCAGGGGTGGGGCTCACTGGGACTGATGGCAGCTCTGGTTTGAGGAGGAAAAATGGATGGTTGAGCGACAGAGATAGAAAAGGACACCAATGCTTCTCATATGAACAGCATGTCTGTGACCAGACCTAGCCCGTATGTGCCATTTAGACCATGTTATAAAGTTCTGCCTTCACAATAAATCATTTTTTATTTAATTATTACATTTGGCACCACTCGTTGGCATTGTTTCTCATTTCAGTCATAACAGACGTGGCATTTCCTTTTAAGATATGTTAATGTAAGCTGACTTTAGGGAATTCTGGGGAAAGTAGTCTGAGGAAATGCAGAGCCGTCTGAGGAGGGGTCAGAGAAGAAGCCTGAGAGACTGCAGTGTTGGTGTTTCTGTTTCTAAAACCTAATTAAAACTTTCATTGCCTCCTAAATTCTCACTCTTCCCAAAATTTGTTTTGTTTTGTTTTTATGGTTTTTCAAGGTAGGGTCTCGCTCTAGCCCAGGCTGACCTGGAATTCACTCTGGAATATCAGGGTGGCCTTGAACTCATGGTGATCTTCTTACCTCTGGGACTTAAAGACATGCATCACCATGCCACAGTCCAAAATCTGTTATCTATATTCCCTACCCTAGCCTTCTACACTTGGGATCCTGCAGAATTGCCTGTTTATGTTACAAGAATATACAGATGCAACTCATAATACATTCCAGAACTGAAGTATATCTACCCAAGGGGAAAAGTGGCCTTGCCCTAATCCTGTGTTCCTCTCCAGAGAACACAGCACACAACTTGATATCACATATCCAGGACTTGTGTGTGGAGTGTGTGTGGCCTATGTGCTGTACGCACACGTGTATGCAGATGCACATGTGGAGGCCATGGGAGGATGTCTTCCTCTACAGCTCTTCTGTTTTGTTCCCTTGAGACAGGATCTCTCACTGAACTTGGAGCTGCTCTTTTCTTATTTGGTCAGACTGGCCCTAGCAATTTCCTGGTCTCTGCTCCACACAGGACTGGATTCCAGGTATGCATGGCTCGGCCCAGCTGTTTACATAGGTGCTGGAGAATTGAACTCAGGGTGAATCAGGCCCTATTAGGCCCTCATGCTTACAAAGTAAGTGTTCTTACCTGCTGAGTCATCTCCCCAGTCACACATCCAGAATGTGTGTGTGTCATGTGGATATATATAACATTTCATTAACATTTGTATTTGCATGTTCATTATTATTGCTAAAATTGAACATTATATAAATTTATTGGCCTTTATATTTCTTCTGGAAATTGTTTGGTCATAACCTTTGCCAGTTTTTCTTAACTTTCTAATTGATCTGTAGGAACTCTTCATTCATTATGGATAACAATCTATGTTATATGTATTTCTCTATCTGCCACTTCCCTATCAGTATAGTGCACTGAGTTTTATTTATTTATTTTGGTTTTTTGAGGTAGGGTCTCGCTCTAGTCCAGGCTGACCTGGAATTCACAATGTAGACTCAGGGTGGCCTTGAATTCATGGCAATCCTCCTACCTCTGCCTCCCAAGTGCTGGGAATTAAAGGTGTGGGCCACCACGCCCGGCTGAGTTTTATTTATTTTTTAAAATATTTTATTTATTTAATTGAAAGAGTGAGAGAAAGAGAAAATGGGTATGCCAGGGCTTCTAGCCACTGCAAATGAACTCCAGATGCATGTACCACTTTGTGCATCTGGCTTTACATGGGTACTGGGGAACTGAACCTGGGTCCTTACACTTTACAGGCAAGTACCTTAACTGCTAAACCATTTCTCCAGCCTGCATTTAGTTTTAACAGTCTCCCAGATTGCATGAAAGATTTTCTTAAGCCACAAAGGTCTAAAAAAATAACACACTTCTCTCTCTCTCTCTCTCTCTCTCTCTCTCTCTCTCTCTCTCTCTCTCTCTCTCTCTCTCTCTCTCAGGTAGGAGGATCACCATGAGTTCAAGGCCACCCTGAGACTACATAGTGAATTCCAGGTCAGCCTGGACTAGAGTGAGACACTACCTCAAAAAACAAACAAAAACCAAAACAACAACAAATAAAACCTCACATATATATAAATTATTTTTGTTGTTCATGGCTAAGCAGTCCTGTACCACTAGATATATTCTCAGCCATAAAAATTAATTTCTAAAAGGTAAATAACAAGATGGGAAAAATAACTGGTAAAAATATGGCTAATACATTGTGTTAGACAACTTTGACAAAACACTTGATATAAACAACTTAAGGAAGTAAAGGCTTATTTGGGCTCATGGTTTTAAAAGTTTCCATTCATGATTGGGCCCAAGGCAAGATTAAACATCATGCCTGTGGCAGACTGGTAAAGAGAGGGAGCTGATCTCATGACAGATGAGAACCAGGGCCACAGCAGAAGGGGCCAGGGCAAGACACAGCTCTCCAGGGATCTAGTTCTCCAACCAGGCTCACCTCACATAGTTCCAATGAATCCAAAGTCTGTTCACTTTCTGAATCCCACTGTATTAAAACACTGATGGAAAGCCGGGCGTGGTGGCGCACGCCTTTAATCCCAGCACTCGGGAGGCAGAGGCAGGAGGATCACCATGAGTTCAAGGCCATCCTGAGACTACATAGTGAATTCCAGGTCAGCCTGGGCTAGAGTGAGACCCTACCTCAAAAACAAAAAAAAAAAAAAAAGCACTGATGGAGTCAGAACTCCCACCATCCATCTGGTCTCTAGAAATGCAAACACAGACATATGCAGAGGTATGCTTTACTAATCCCTTAGGCATCCTCTGTCGGATCAAGTTGACATTTAAGACTAATAATTACATATATCCTATTAAAAACCCACTTGAAAGCCGGGGGTGGTGGCGCACGCCTTTAATCTCAGCACTGGAGAGGCCGAGGTAGGAGGATCACCATGAGTTCAAGACCACCCTGAGACTACATAGTGAATTCCAGGTCAGCCTAAGCTAGAGTGAGACCCTACCTCGAAAAACCAAAAATAAATAAAATAAAATAAAAACCCACTTGAGGCGCTGGAGAGATAGTTCAGTGGTTAAGGCACTTGCCTCCAATGCCTAAAGAGCCAAGTTCAATTCCCCAGTACCCACAAAACCAGATGCACAAAGTGGCACATGCATCTGGAGTTCATTTGCAATGGCTAGAGGCCCTGGTGCGCCCATACTCTCTCGCTATCTCTCTCTCTCTCTCTCTCTTTCTCTCTCCTCTTTTTCTCTGTATCTCTCTGCTTACAAATAAATAAAAATAAAAAAATTTTTTAAAAAGAACCCATATGGGGCCGGCATGGTGGCACACGCCTTTAATCCCAGAACTCCAAGGCAGAAGTAGCAGAATTACAGTGAGTTTGAGGCCACCCGGAGACTACATAGTGAATTATAGGTCAGCCTAGGCTAGAATGAGACCCCACCATGAAAAAACAAAAATGAGGGCTGGAGAGATTGTTCAGTGGTTAAGGCTTGTACCTGCCAAGTCTAACGACCTGGGTTTGATTCCCCAGTGCCCACATAAGCCAGATGCACAGGTTGGCACATGCATCTGGAGTTTGCAGCATCTAGAGGCCCTGATGCACTCATTCTCTCTCTATCTGCATTTCTCTATCTATCTATCTCTCTGCTTGCAAATAAATATATAAAAAGCCCATATGAACTAACAACAACAAAAAGCAAATATTAAGATTCTAGCCGGGCGTGGTGGCTCACGCCTTTAATCCCAGCACTCGGGAGGCAGAGAGGTAGGAGGATTGCCGTGAGTTCAAGGCCACCCTGAGACTACAGAGTGAATTCCAGGTCAGCCTGGGCTAGAGCGAGACCCTACCTCGAAAAACCGAAAAACCAAAAAAAAAAAAAAATTAAGATTCTGAGATAAGCTTTGAGTTCAAGGTCAGCCTTGGAGTACAGAGTGAGTTCCAGGTCAGCCTGGGTTAAACTAAGACTCTATCTCAAAATAAATAAATAAATAATGATCCTAAAATATAGGTTGGGGAGATAGCAGTTAAAGGTATTTGCTTACAAAATCTGCTAAACTCAATTAGCAGCACCCATGTAAAGCCAGATGTAAAAAGTGGTATATGCATCTGGAATCTATTTGCAGCAGAGAGAGGTCCTGACATCTCTATCCCCTGCCCCCCATATATATATATATATATATATATATATATATATATATATATATATATATATATATATATGTGTGTGTGTGTGTGTGTGTGTGTGTATATATATGCAAAAAAATAAGTATTTGAAAAGAATCCTTTAAAAATATCAAAAGTGGGATTGGGAGGCTCAGCGATTAAAGGCACTTGCTTGCAAAGCCTGAGAGCCAGGTTCAATTTCCCACTTACACCAAATGCACAAAGTGGCACATACATCTGGAGTTTGAAGTGGCAAGAAGCCCTGGTATGCCCATATTCTTTTTTTTTTAAATATCCTACCAGCGTGTGCCACCACAACCGGCCACCCATATTCTTTCTCTTACTCTCTATCATCTCATTCTCTTTCCCTTTCTCTCTCTTAGATTGCAAATAAATAAAATAAATTTTTTTAAAAAAATGATCAAGAGAAAGTATGACTTGTAAATAAGTATGTAAAAAATTGTTCAGCCTAACTACTGAAGGAAATGAAAAATTATAAAGAGGTTTGTATTTTATCCATTCCCTCTCCCCCACAATCCCGTCCACCGGAGGGATGGTTGAGACACAGCGGGGTCTCACACAATGTGGTTAAAAAGTAACTCAGAAAAAAAAAAAAAACTCGGCAGCACATGCATGCCCAGTGCCATTGCCTGTTCACACTCAGGCCCAGATCAGCTCAGTGGTGGAGCCTGTAAGTATGCACTAGGCCTTGGGTTCAGCCCTCGTAAACATACATCAAAATGGTTCCTTTCTTTTTACCCAGTAATCCCACTTCTGCAAATGTACAAAAATATAATTCCCCAACATGGGAAAAGTTCTTTGGCCAAGATAATGACTAAAATATTATGTATTGTAGCAAGAGACAAAAGAAAGAAGGGAGGAAGTGGAAGGGAGAAGAGAGAAGAGTAATAGAGAAAGAGGGAAAACAAATGTTAAAAACAGAATAGGTTATTGGACAATCAATAAAATATATATTATTTAAAATAATCTTGAGAGTATATGATAACATTGAAACACCCTCACACTTATTGTACAAGTAGAAAGAAACAAAGAAATTTTGACAGTTGTTTTAGGGTGTCATTGAATTACTGCTTTTTCTTTTTCTTTTCTTTTCTTTTTTTTTTTTTTTTTTTTTTTTTTTTTTTTTTTTTTTTTTTTTTTTTTTTTTTGGTTTTTTGAGGTAGGGTCTCACTCTAGCCCAGGCTGACCTGGAATTCACTCTGTAGTCTCAGGGTGGCTTTGAACTCATGGTGATCCTCCTACCTCTGCCTCCCGAGTGCTGGGATTAAAGGCGTGCACCACCACGCCCGGCTGAATTACTGCTTTTTCTATCTTCCAAACTTGATGAACTGTTATGTAAACCATGAGGTGGAAAGGGAGACCCTCTCCTGGCTTCACTCTCACATGTCCACCTGCCTGCCGAGTTACACAACCTTTGCCTCCGTTTCCTCATGCACTGATGGAAGCACACAGGTGGTTGCATGTGGGCTCCCGTGAGCACTGAACGAAGGAGTCCATGCAAAGACATCTACTACTGAGCCTGTTCCTCCATACCATTCCAAAACGATATTTTTATCATTTTAATTCTTAACTCAAGCTGGGTGTGATGACACACACCTTTAATCCCAGTGCCCAGGCAAAGGTAGGAGGAATGTAGTGAGTTCAAGGCCACCTTGAGACTACATAGTGAGTTCCAGGTCAGCCTACAGTGAGACCCTACCTCGAAAAACCAAAAATCAAACAACAACCAAAAAAAGGGTGCAAGCTTCTGGTGTTCATTTGCAGTGTCAAGAGGCCCTAGAACCTCCTATTCTCTCTCTCTCTCTCTCTCTCTCTCTCTCTCTCTCTCTCTCACACACACACACACACACACACACACACACATGCAAAAAAAATCATTAATTAAATAAAAATAAAATTTAAGTCATCACTAGACAGATCATCCAAGCATAAAATCAGCAGGGAAATAATAGATCTTAACAACACCACAGATCATTTAGACCTAACAGACATCTACAGAACATTCCATCCAAATTCTACAGAAAACACATTCTTCTCAGTAGCCCACGGAACCTTCTCCAAAATCGTTCATATATTAGGACACAAAACATGCCTCCATAAATTCAGGAAAATTGACACAACTCCCTGCATCATATTGGATCACAATGCGTTAAAGCTAGAAATTAACAAGAGAAATTACACCAGCTCCTGAGACTGAACAATATGCTATTAAATAATGAATGGGTCATGGAAGAAATCAAAAAGGAAATTGCAAAATTTCTTGAACTAAATGATAATGAAAACATAACATACCAAAATTTACAGGACACGATGAAGGTAGTCCAAAGGGGGAAATTCAAAGCGCTAAATGCCTTCATAACAAAGATAGAGAGGGGCTGGAGAGATGGCTCAGTGGGTAAGGCACTTGCCTCCAGTGCCTAAGGCCCCGGGTTCAATTCCCCAGGACCTACATAGGCCAGACCCACAAGGTGGTGGACCTGGTGTTCTCTCTCTCTCTCTCTCTCTCTCTCTCTCTCTCTCTCTCTCTGCTTGAAAATGAATAAATAAAATATTTTTTAAAAAACAACAAAGACAGAGAGGTCTCAAATTAATAACCTAACCACCCACAAGAAAAACAATAACAATCCAACCTTAGGAGCCCCAGATCAGAGCAGAGATTAATGAATTGGAAACAAAGAAAAACTATGAAGAAAATTGACCGTGGCACATACCTTTAATCCCAGCTCTCCGGAGGCAGAAGTAGGAGGATCTCTGTGAGTTTAAGGCCACCCTGAAACTACAGAGTGAAACCCTACCTCAAAAAAAACCTCATTCATTTCCACCCGTCTCTGGTTGTACAGCTCCAGCTCTTGTCATTGTCTGCTGACGCCCCCACAAGGATTTGCAGTCCCTGGGTCCACCACCCCTTGGTGAGTCATAGCACCTAGTTTCTCTTCACCACTTCTTCCTTTTATCAACCGCAACCATTGATGCTATGTCAGATTATCAAGATTATCAAGACCATGGCTGGGAGGGAGGGTTTGGTGGGAGTAGGGCAGGACCCTTATCTGGAAAGAAGTTTGGGAAATCCTGGCAAGAAACCACTTAAAAAGAAGTGGAATCTTGATGAGCTGCCTAAATTTGAGAATTTTTATCAGGAACCCTCTGATTTGGCTAGGTGCACAGCACAAGACGTCTATGCATCCAGAAGAAGCAAGGAATTCCAGGTCAGCCTGGACTAGAGCGAGACCCTACCTCGAAAAAACAAAAACAAAAAAAAGGCCATACCCATTGTAATCTCAACAAATTAACACTGCTTATCCCATTTAACCTATGCTGATCTCACTCTCCATTGGAGAATCTGTTTTTATTTTTTGGAAGGCAGTGAGAACCATGGACAACCTAATTTTACCAACAAGACCAGAAATGATGGCAGACCCCCTGGCAAGAAATGAACCACCCATAGCACATCAGCTAGGGCCCCGGTGAAACCACTGAGGAAGTGATAAAATGAGCAAGAGTGCTGCTCCCACAGCAAGTCAGACAACCTGTGCCAGGACAATGGAGACAGACACTAAGGACACTCAAAACATTCCACGGCTCAGAGAATTTTGTAGAAGAGGGGTTGGAAATATAAAAGCCATGGTTGCGGGGGAATACCAGAGGCACTGCCCCCCACCCAATGACTGACTTCTGCTTGCACACTCATAGCCCTCAACCCCATGGTGCACACCAGCAATCCCAAGGAGGGCCCTCAGTGGAATGGGGACAGGGAGGAGGAAAATGGTGGTACCAACATATGACTTGTTCATACAATTTTCTACTAAATAAGTTTAAAAAAATAAAATTTAACATATTTGAGGGGTTGGAGAAATGACTCAGTGGTTAAGTGCTTTCAAAGCTTAATGGCCCAGGTTCAAATCCCCAGTACCAACATAAAGTCAGATGCACAAAGTGGTACATGCATCTGGAGTTCATTGGCAGTGACATGAAACCCTGGCATACCCATTCTCTTTCTCCTCTTTCTCTCTGCTTGCAAATAAATAATAAGTATTTTTTTAATTTAACATATTTGAAAAATTGAGTCAAAATTTAAAAAGATCACATTCACGTTTATTTCCAATTCTGGCGTTTCAAATGAAAGCTGAGTGTGGTTTATTTTGCACTCCCTTCTACCTTTGGGAGTTTCTCTGTCTAGACAGCTCTCGACAATAACTCACTTGGCAAAGGGAAGATGAAAGGAAGTGAAACCTGAGTACTAATCTATGAAAGACCTGAGCACACCATACTAAATGGAGCTGTTAAAAAAAAAAAAGGAGGGGGCTGGAAAGATTGCTCAGTGGTTAAGGGCCTTGTCTGCAAAACCTAACAACTCCGGTTTAATTCCCCAGTAACCTCATAAAGCCAGATGCACAAAGTGGCACATGCAGCTGCAGTTTGTTTGCAACAGCTAGAGACCTTGGCCCACCCATTCTCATTCATTCATTCTCTCTCTCTTCTCTGTATGCATGTGTCTCTCTTTGCTTACAAATAATTAAATAAAAATATTGTTAGAGCCGGGTGTGGTGGTGCATGCCTTTAATACCAGCATGTGGGAGGCAGAGGTTGGAGAATTGCCATAAATTCAAGGCCATCCTGAGACTACATATTGAATTGACTAGAGGGAAACCCTACCTTGAAAAACCAAAAAAAAAAAAATTTAGGAAAGGAACAAAAGGAGTCATAGAAGTCATATTCATGAGAATGCCAACAGAGGCACAAAAATGCAACTTTTTTGAGGGAAGAATGGTGAGGTAGGGTCTCACTTTTAGCCAAGGTTGACTCGGAACTCACTCTGTACCTCCAAGCCATCTTCCTACCTCTGCCTCCAGAGTGCAACCATGCCTGGTCAAAAATTTATCTTTACCTTTGCATTCTACTGAGAAAAGATAGGGGGCGGCGGTTACAGCTTGATAGTAAACTTAAAATCACCAAATTAGAGTGTTCAGGTAAGAATTCTGAGTCAACAAGGAAATCCCAAAACTGCATTTCTAGAAAACAAGTAGAAACTAAGAACGTGTCTCTAGACTCCTTTGGAAGCTGTCAAGGCATCTGGAGATGCCAGGGGCATGGAGAGCCTATCTGAAAGGAAACCACAGAACACGGAACTTCCTAGAAAAGTCACTACTGTTGTCGTATCATTGCTTTGAAATTCTGCCATCTGAGTGGTTTTTCTTAAATTTATTTTTAGCAGCTAATGTCAGGCCCAAACACAAAATTCGGTCCAGATGTTAAGCACCAGGACAGCGGCCCTTGAGGGGAGATGACTTGAGAACTCCCGCAGGCCAAGGGTCAGTCTAGTGGGCAGTTTACTCCACAAGACTCTAGACTTCCTACACTTGAAGAAAAGAAAGCTCTGAACAGACCTAGTCACGTTGCTTAGGAAAAGAGTTTCACATTTCTAATAATTAGTACCCAGGGAGAGGGCTACTTTTCTAAAAAAAACTTTATATATTAACTCAAAGTCAGAATGAATCATCCTTATTTTGCAAAATGAAAAAAAAAAAGACTAACAGAGAGAAAAGACTGCTCCCCCCCCCCCCCCGCCACCCAGCAAGATATCATATGCGTTACAAACGCATTTCAGCCCCCAAAGGATGCATGTGACATTAACTTAGGTAGTCCATGCACTACGAAAGGATTCTGCCTTAGTGACATCAGGGTCCCCAGGGTGGCAGATACTGTACTTAAAGAAGATCTCTTTCCCCTAGCAGCAAAACCATCTTCTATGATTTTCCATCCCGATCTTAAATAATGATCAACTATGTACTTACTGCAAAGCCCTTTGATTCGTATGTTTCTTGGGAGCTGCTGACCTCAATCAGTTAGTCGGCTACACTATTCTGGGCCAGTTGTTGGCCTGGGAGGAAAACCACATTCAGAGAGCACTTGAGCAAGGCGTGCTCAGGAAGCGGGCGGGCTCAACTCCCCACGCCTTTCCTTCTCCCTCTCTTTCTCCTTCTCCCTCTTCCTCTCTTCCTGCCCCCTCCCTCTCTCTCCTCTCTCTGTGAAATCATATTTCTCTCGGACTGGATCCTGAGTTTACACCTCTCCAAAATCAAAGGGTTTAAAATGCCAATTGGCTAGTCTTGGGCTAACTGTTCCCTGAGATATCAAGCAGAAAAAAAAAGAATAATGCCCCTCTTTGCCCTTCGGTCTACCCTCAAGCTTCAGGGCCTCCACTTACCATGGCCCATAAACACTGCAAGTTACAGTGTCTTGCGTGGGGAAGGGAACCAGGAAGCATGTCAAAGCAGGCTGTTCTGGTGAGCCAACTAAAGAGATGTCTGGGCCTTCAGTGACTTGTGAGTTCTTTTTTCATATTAAATCAATATGTTTATATACAATTTCGAATTCAGAGAGCTCCCAAATGGTTTGGGCATGCATCCTCATAAAGCCTGGCATTACAGGTCCCTGCCACTCCAGGAGGCCTACAGAAAACTCCAATGACCACTGGATATATGGACAGGGAGCAATGGCACTTTACAGAAAACACATGGGAGAAAGTCTGTGATGGTAAATAAGCAGTTGTAGATTCTCATATACCAGGAAAATAGCCTCTGAAAACCAAGGAAAACTCACTAGAAATGCAATGTAGACACCAGTGACAAGATGAGACAAACATATGCACAACCTTTGGTTCAGTTGTCTCATCTGTAGAAATACAGTCTGAAGGCTGGAGAGATGGTTCAGCGGTTAAGGCACTTGCCTGCAAAGCCAAATGACCTGAGTCTGACTCCTTAGTACCCACGTAATGCCAGATGCACAAAGTGGCACATGCATCTGGAGTTCATTTACTGGCTGGAGGCCCTGGTGTGCCTGTTCTGTCTCTCTTCTCTCTGCTTGAAAATAAATTTTTTTTTTTTTTTGGTTTTTCGAGGTAGGGTCTCGCTCTAGCCCAGGCTGACCTGGAATTCACTCTGTAGTCTCAGGGTGGCCTTGAACTCACAGCGATCCTCCTACCTCTGCCTCCCGAGTGCTGGGATTAAAGGCGTGCGCCACCATGCCCGGCTGAGGAGTGGAATATTTTCATGTGGAAAACATACCTCAAAAAAGTAGAAGTTGGCCAGGCGTGGTGGTGCACGCCTTTAATCCCTGCACTCGGGAGGCATAGGTAAGAGGATTGCCATGAGTTCCAGGCCACCCTGAGACTATATAGTGAATTCCAGGTCAGCCTAGACTAGAGCGAGACCCTACCTCGAAAAACCAAAAATAAAAAATAATAAATAATAAATTTTAAAAATTCTACACTATTATAAACATTCAGCAGGGCTGAAGAGATGGCTCTTCAGTTAAAGTCACTTGCCTGTGAAGCCTAATGACTCAGGTTCAATTTCCCAGAACCAACGTAAAGCCAGTGCATACATCTAGAGTTTGCAGGGGCAGGAGGCTCTGGTGTGTGCCCATTCTCTCTCTCTCTCTCTCTCTCTCCCTCCCTCTTTCTCTCTGAGATAAATTTTTTTTTGGTTTTTTGAGGTAGGGTCTCGCTCTAGTCCAGGCCAACCTGGAATTCACTCTGTAGTCTCAGGATGGCCTCGAACTCATGGTGATCCTCCTACCTCTGCCTCCCGAGTGCTGGCATTAACGGCGTGCGCCAACACGCCCGGCTTCAAATAAACTTTTAAAAAATTCAACAGTTTTATAATGGTAAAACTTTAAGCATAGCAGTAATTACGTACCCAACAGCATCAGATGCTACCTCATGGCTTACACCTCAGAAAGGAAGTTCAACTAGACTGAAGATAGCTTTCTCAGTTGGAATACTTTATGAACTCTGCAGGTTCTCTCGGATTCCCTAAGGCTGTTAACTACATGCCACGTGGATCCACGGGGAGGAAGGCTGACCAGTGTCCAGGTGGCCAAGCCCAGACCAGTATCCACAGCTGAGGAAACCTCCGCTTAGAATGTTTGCCTGTCAGTGGGAAACTTGCCAGCTCTGCACAGAACAAGAATTTCCTAAATCCTAGCCAAAAACCAAAGCATTAAAACACACTGTTTTGCTGTAGAAAAATAAGTTTATCAACCCTAAAAATAACTAAGACAAAGCTGAGAGATGATGAAAATGACTCTGAAGGAGTTTCAAACAGATGTTGGACTAAATTTTGCAAAGACTTTCAGAAAAAAAAGAGTCCTGGGGACTCCTGCATGACAGAGGAGGGTAATCTAGAAGACTCTCAGGCACACTCTGAGGAGGAAAAGTGGGAAAAATCAATACAGGTCTCTATGTTTCATCTAGCCAGCAACCAATCTGATGTCGATGAGCAGAAAATGGGCATAAATGATAACTGGTAAAGTGATGGGTTAGCAGATGGGAACTATATTAACACACTAAATGAAATCTGAAAAGTGGCATAAACATAGAGGGTAGAAATATATTTGAAAAATATTTGTATTAGCTGGGCATAGTGGTGCACGCCTTTAGTCCCAGCACTCGGGAGGCATAGGTAGGAGGATCACCATGAGTTCGAGGCCACCCTGAGACTACATAGTGAATTCCAGGTCAGCCTGGACTAGAGTGAGACCCTACCTTGAAAAAACAAGAAAAAAAAAGAGAGAATATGGTGGAGCACAGAAGAAAGCAAGAAGGGGGGGTTGGGGATAACAACTCATTGTTTGTCCACTAAATGTTGTAACTCATTATGGATAATAAAAATAAATAAATAAAAAAAGGAAAAAAAAGCAAGAAGGGGCTGGGGTCACCACTAACCTATGTATTACGTATGTGTGTGTATGTACGTATATGTGTATGTATGTATATGAGAGAGAGAGTGGATGGGCACATCAGGGCCTCTTGCCTCTCCAAATGAACTTTGTGCATCTGGCTTTACACGGGTAATGAAAAATCCAACCCAGACTGGCAGGCTTTGTGCTGAGGCATCTCCCCAGCCTCCCACTATCTTCAAGGGCATGCCCCAGTGACCAGAACACTTCCCACAGGGCCCCACCTTTTTCACCTCCTCCTAATAGAGCCATCCTTAGGAGCAAGCCTTTAACACATGGGGCTTTGGGAGACATTGGCAGTCCATTCTATAGAAATAGTGCTCTTCTCTGCAACATCAATAAACCTCTACACTCATTCTTGCTAAGAGGAACTTGACTTCTGCGTGAACCAAACCATCTCTTCAGATTAATTTTGTTCTAAAACATAAAATTTCACAGTAAGAAATTACATAGAGAGAACTAATTACAGAGGAGAAACATACCGTACTGGGCAAGGGATGGTTAGTGAAGCCAGCCTTCTTAAAAGCCGAGACCAAGGCTCACCTTACAAACAAGGCTCTTCTGTAAATACATGACTAAGAACAAGAAGATGTTGTGGTCCTTAAAACTACTGTGATGGGGCTGGAGAGATTGCTCAGTGGTTAAGGTGCTTGCCTACAAAGCCTAATGACCCAGGTTTGATTCGCCAGTACCCATGTAAAGCCAGATGCTCAAAGTGGTTGCAGTAGTCAGCCACACACCGCTGGGATGAACCTCCAAACCAGGGACAGTTGTGGGAGGAAGGGATTTATTGAAGTTACAGATCCAGGGGAAGTTCCATAATGGCAAAAGAGGCTGGTCCCCTTTCACAGATCCAAACAGAGAGAGAGAGAGAGAGAGAGAGAGAGAGAGAGAGAGAGAGAAAAACAGAGAGAGAGAGAGAAGAGAGAGAGAGAGAGAGGAGAAGAGAGGAGAGAAATCATCACCAATACCAGACACACACACACACACACACACACACACACACACACACAACACACACACCAGGTGGGACTGGGGGGGATATTTTCTTCCCCTTGAGCTTTCTTACATCCTGCCCCTTACTGAGATGACCACCCACTCTGGCGGAAGGGTTCACTCTGGAGGAGGGAATCTCCTCTTTTAGTTAATCCTCCCTGTAAACAACCTCAGGGACCCACCCAAGATTATTACTGTGAATTACTAAACAGGTCAAGTTGACAACAAAAGTTAACCATCACAGAGTGGCACACACATCTAGAGTTGGTTTACAGTGGCTAGAAGCCCCGGCATGTTTTCTTTCTCTCTCTCTCTTTCCTTGCAAACCAACAAGTAAATAAATAAATATATTTTTTAAGTACTGCTATGGGGCCAGGTGAATTCCACACTGAGCTCCAGTAGTGTGCCCTTGAGGAAGGGGTGCAGAGTGTTAAGCCACAGAGCTAGACCCTCCTGCTCTCCTTCAAATACTGACCATCCTACATTCCTGGCACTACCCACCTGTCACTCACACTGTGCTTCTCTCCCAGTTTACATAGAATTGCATTTGTTTAACCAGGAATAGGAGGAAATCCACTACCCTTTTGACTCCAAAACTAATTTAGGAGAAAGAACAAGAGCCCAGAAAACCTAAAGGATGACTCAGCCTCAGATGTCAGCAGGTTCTATCTGACTTGCAGATGGGACTGGTCATTAAGATTGAGGATGTGCTACACCGGGCCTGGTGGCAGAGGGGAGGGGCTTTAATCCCAGCACTTGGGAGGCTGAGGTAGGATTGCTGTGAGTATGAGGCTAGCCTGGGCTAGAGTGAAACCCTACCTGGGGGGAGGGAAGATTGAAGATGTGCAGTGCTCTCCTATGTCCTCCAGCTACTTCTCTTTGTAGTACCATACTCCCTCCAAGCCTTGCTGGTTCATTCACAAGGAACTAAAAGCCATCCTCTCCGGATTGTCCCACATGCCCTCCTGACCACCCCAAACCCAAGATCACCTCCTTCCACCAATACTGCCCTGCTCTGTCAACCACCAACCAAGACGTTCCCATCTCCTTCATGTGCAGGCAGGACTTCCATTCACCCATAGAAGGGAGAAGAAAAGGCTGGAGAGATGGCTCAGCACATAAGGTACTTGCCTGCTAAACCCAACATTCTGGGTTTGATTCCCCAGTACCCACTTAAAGCCAGATGCACAAAGTGGTGCATGCATCTGGAGGATATTTGCAACAGCTGGAGGCCCTGGTGTGCCTATTTTCTGTTCTCTCTCTCTCTCTCTCTCTCTCTCTCTCTATCTGCTTGCAAATAAATAAATAAATAAATAATTTTTTAATAAATAAGGAAAGCTGTGTGTGGTGGCACACGCCTTTAATCTCAGCACTCGGAAGGCAGAAGTAGGAGGATCACTGTGAGTTCAAGGCCACCCTGAGACTACATAGTGAAATCCAGGTCAGCCTGGGCTATAGTGAGACCCTACCTCCCAAACAAATAAATAAATAAGGATAAAAGAAGCAATTTACAATACAATAACATTTTAAAAACTGGTCTGGCTCATGCCTTTAATCCCAGCACTTGGGAGGCAGAGGTAGGAGGATCTCTGTGAGTTGGAGGCCAGCCTGAGACTACAGAGTAAATTTCAGGTCAGCCTGGATTAGAGCGAGACCCTACCTTGAAAAACCAAAAAAAAAAAAAAACTAGTTTTAATGATTAGTGAAAGGTTTTTCCAAAAGGACTAATAAGAGAGTACCTCTGGCAAATCTAATCAAGGAAGAAAAAAAGAACATCAAAATTAGAAATGAGAAAGAGGACATAATTATATACATGGATTCTTAAACTAGACAAAACAGATAATTTTCTAGGAAAACATAGATTACCAAAATTAACCCAAGAAGAGACAAACAATCCAACAGAAAAAAGGGCAAAGGATATGAAAAGGGAAATCACGAATGATTACCAGAGATGCTTAACTGACTCAAACCAGAAACATGGCTAAAGCACTGATATATTTAAACATCTATGAACTATTTTTAAAGCTCATCATATAAACTAATATTTTTAATATTTCATTTATTTATTTACAAGCAGAGAGAAAGAATATATGAATATGGGACACCAGGGCCTCTTGTCAGATACATGTTCCACTCTGTGCATCTGGCTTTATGTGGGTACTGAGGAACTGTACCAGGGCGATCTAGCTGTGCAAGCATGTACCTTTAACCAATGAGCTATCTCCAGCCCTAAACTATTATTGTAGTAGTTGTTTTCGAGGTAGGGTCTCCCCATAGCCCAGGCTGACAGGATGACCTAGAACTTACTCTGTAGTTCCAGGCTGGCCTTGAACTCACACCAGTTCTGACTCTGCCTCCCAAGTGCCAAAATTAAAAGTTTACAACACCACGACAGGCTCAATTACTAATTTTTTTTTGGGGGGGGGGTTCGAGGTAGGATCTCCATCTAGTCCAGGCTGACCTGGAATTCACAATGTAGTCTCAGGGTAGCCTTGAACTCATGGCAATCCTCCTACCTCTGCCTCCCGAGTGCTGGGATTAAAGGCGTGCGCCACCATGCCCGACCAGCCCAGTAACTTTTATATATGCAAGCAGAGATATATAGAAGAGAGACAGAGAAAATGGGCACACAAGGGCCTCTAGTGCTGCAAATGGACTCCAGATTGCATGTACCACTTTGTGCATCTAGCTTTACATAGGTACTGGGGAATCAAACTTGGGTCTTAAGGCTTTGCAGGCAAGGGCCTTAACTGCTGAGCCATACCTTCAACTCATCAACTATTATTGTTACTTTTTTTTTTTTTGGTTTTTCGAGGTAGGGTCTCACTCTAGCCAGGCTGACCTGGAATTCACTATGTAGTCTCAAGGTAGCTTCAAAATCACAGTAATCCTCCTACCTCTACCTCCCAAATGCTGGGATTAAAAGTGTGTGTCATGGGCTGGAGAGATGGCTCAGCCGTTAAGGCACTTACCTCTAGTTCAATTCCCCAGTACCCACATAAGCCAGACCCACAAGGTGGTGGCCCTGGTGTGTTCTCTCTCTCTCTCTCTCTCTCTCTCTCTCTCTCTCTCTCTCTCTCTCTCTCTCTCTCTCTCTCCTCTGCTTAAAAATGAATAAATAAAATATAAAAAAAGAAAAAAGTGTGTGTCACTATGCTCGGCCTAAACTATTATTTTTAAAAGAAATGACAGCAAGCCGGGCGTGGTGGCACACGCCTTTAATCCCAGCACTCGGGAGGTAGAGGTAGGAGGATCGCCGTGAGTTCGAGGCCACCCTGAGGCTACAGAGTGAATTCCAGGTCAGCCTGGACTAGAGGAAGACCCTACCTCAAAAAACCAAAAAAAAAAAAAAAAAGAAAAAGAAAAGTATAAGCGAGGTGTGGAGATGTGTTTAAGAGTCCCAGAACGCCCTCTCTCTCTCTGGTTTCCCATGAGCCAAGCTCTAAGTAGGATCTGGAATTACCACCTAGGATGTTAATTGACACTTCAAAGAGAGTTGTCTTTACCCCTTCCCTGTTAGCTCAGACTAGGTGTGGGAGCTTAGAACCCTACCTATTATCATGGTAATTTGGCCAAGATTTTCCGAACCAGAGCTGAGAGGAGAAACAATATTCCCCACCCCCATTACCTGTAGATAGGGTCTCACCTCCCCAAGAGTTCAGTAGTGGGTTCAAGCCAGCCTGGCCACTGCAGGCTCCATTTCCTTCCCCACATTCCATGCAGAGGGGGGAAGATATGTATTGTTCTGTATGGGGTGTGGAGAAGGAACACACGTACATATTGACACTAGAATGGATAAGCAACATATTGTGGGGGCCACGGAGATGGCTCCGTGGATTAAAGTGATTGCCACACAAGCATGAATAACTGAGTTTGGACTCCTAATACCTATTTAAAACATGCTAGAGTGCCAGTGTCTATAATCTTGGCACCCTGAGGTGAAGGAGGTGGAGTTCGCACCTGCCTCTCAAGGTGGAAGGTAAGAGCCAACACCCAGAGTTGTCCTCTGACTTCCGCCTGTGTGCCATGCCATGTGCCCCTCACCACACACAGAGCACACACCAAAATATATTATGCACGGCATTGTAGAGTGGAATATCATTTAGCCTTAAAAGGAAGAAAATGCTGCCGGGCGTGGTGACGCCCGCCTTTAATCCCAGCACTGGGAGGCAGAGGTAGGAGAATCGCCATGAGTTCAAGGCCACCCTGAGACTACATAATGAATTCCAGGTCAGCCTGGACTAGAGCGAGACCCTACCTCGAAAAACCAAAAAAAGGGAGAAAATGCTAACAGATACATGGTACAACATGGATGAGTCTTAAGGAAAATGAATAATCCAATCCTCAAAAGACAGAGAATATATAAAGTTCTATATGAGGCACTCCTATGAAGTACCCACAATCCACCAAGACAGAGCCATATAACCGGGGTCACAGCTAGGGGAAGGAATGGTGGACATCAAGTTGCAGTGTTGCTGAATAAATTCTGGAGCCTGGTTGGACAATAATGTGAATATATGTAACATTAGCAAACTGTACACTTAAAATGGTATTCAAGGGCTGGAGAGATGGCTCGGCGGTTAAGGCAGGTGCCTGCAAAGCCTAAGGACCTGAGTTCGATTGTCCAGTGCCCACTTAAAGTCACAGGGTGGCAGGTGCACCTGGAGTTCTTTTACAGTGGCAGGAGGCCCTGGTACACCCATTCTCTCTCTCTCTCTCTCTCTCTCTCTCTCTCTCTCTCTCTCTCTCTCTCACACACACACACACACACACACACACACAAATAAATAAATAAATAATAGTTTAGGAGGAGGTTCGTCCCTCACTTCAACTTGCTTGCTTTTGGCAGGGCATCTTAATGGCTCACGCCTGTAATCCTAGTACTGGGGAGGTGGAAGCAGCAGCAGGAGGATTGCAAGTTCAGGTCCAGCCTGGGGCCACACAGCAAGTTCCTCCAGACCCTGTCTCAAAAAAAAAAAAAAAAAAAAGCTGGATGTGGTGGCTTACACCTGTAAGTACAGCACTCAGGACCTTGCTCTGTTTGAGTTAATCATACAAAGCTATTTTCTGTGGAGACTGACAAACTTGTGTTCCCACCCTTCTTCACCATCTTAAAGGCTGAAATAACACACTTTGAAACTGGATAACCAAATCTTCTGAAACCCAAAATTCATCTGAAGGGTTCAGTGTGACTCTGCCGATAAACCTTTATCTCTCGCCTCCAGCCACGGCAGTTACTAATGGATAAGCCTGTCAACTAGTCCAACATAATTCATCCGATAGAGGGCAAAGAAGAGCACCTTCATAGGATTTTTTTTTTTAAAGCGTATATACCGCTTATTATATAAACTTGTGTGCTAGCAGATAGAGCTCCCGCAAAATAAAATTAGGATATTAAGAGCCAAACTTGCTTTCAAAAATAAATAAGCACATACAACTATTTTTGTTCCAAAGGCATTGATGGGGGAAGGAGATCGTTCTGTTGCACTCACACCAGGCTCCGCATCACCGGGACACCCACGAGCATCCTCTCGGTTCCCTGGGTCTCGCCGTGTGCCCGGAGCCCTGGCACCAGCAGCGGACCCTGGAGACGCGCAGCCGGCGCCCTGCCTCTGTCGCCGGGGCAGGCAGGGGACCGCGAGCAGCTCTGGGGACCAGAGATGGCCTCGGGTTTCCCGGTCCGAGGGGCGCGGACTCCCCCGGCAGGAGTCGGGGCCCCGCGCCCACGCACCCGTCCCACCGCGGCCGAGGGCTGGGGCGCTTCCCGGGGTCACCTGGCTCTGGGTCCCCGGCTCCTGCGTCAAAACCTGGGGCCCGGAGGGAGGGGGCGGCCACCTGCAGTGGCCACCTGCAGCGCGGGTCCCTCGGCTGGCCAGGCTGGACAGAGCAGGACGCGTCCCTCGGACCCGCGGAAAAGAGGGGCCCGGGGCCACCGTGCCGAAGACCGCAGCGCGTCTTTGCAGAGGGGCATCCAGCGTCCCTGCGCCAGTTCTCCTGCACCCCGTCTTGCCCAGCCAACCCGGGAAGACAAGGCAGCCGGGAGCAGAGGAACCGGCGGCCCGCAGCTCCTACTCACCCGCTGGGGTTCACTAGCACCCGACTCCCGCGGCGGCGCCGCAGCCCGCAGCTGCCCGGCTTTCCG
>PVHP010008368.1:0-53510 GCA_004024765.1 Zapus hudsonius | reverse complement strand
AGTATTTTAAACAGAATTTTGATGTCTTTATTAATAGCATTTAAAAGTTTTGCAATTTCAAATATTCATAGATTGTATTCTCCTTGATTTACAAGGTCAATTGAAATTTATTTGAAATCTGTAGTACTCTTTTGTAAAATAATTGGGATAATGAAGGAAGCTAGTAAAATAAAGATAAATTATATTATTAGTAATAATGTAATCCTTTCTAAAAGTTATTGAGAAATGTTATTTTATATAGTACATATACATAATCATAAATATCAATAGACACCTATACATCATTATTGATAAAGTATTTGCTTGTGAGCTATCTGAGATTCAAAACTCTTGCTTCCCTAAGTTTTTGATTGAATAACATAAAAAAACATGTATATAAAAGGACAAAATAAAATAAAATAAAATAAAAGGACAAATTTTAAGTATTATTGGAATGTAGAGGAAGTAAAAAGATATTTCCCCTTTTATTGTTCATAACTAAAGTGAGATTTCGCTCAAAGATGGAAAGAATACAGAATAACAGTAAATGGTAGAAAGAATATTGAGTAATAACAAACAAGTGCATTTTCAGTAAATCTAAGCAACCTGTATTTGATGGGAAAATAGTGATGGAAAACAGAAAATGTGCCAATTACAACAGATGGGTTTTTTTTTTATTATAACTATATTTAGTTTCACATTAATTGAAAAACAGAGGACAAAAAGCTCCGTTAATTAGTACTTTATTTAGTTATTTCTTTTTTATCTTTATTGTCCAAAATTAGATACATTGAATGAACAAATATTGTGCTGATTTTCCGTTTCCCTCCTTCCTGTCCCCTTTACAGTCTATTGGTATTTGTCTTCACCCATCAGTAGAAAATTGCCAGAAGAAAAAAAGTTGTGACTTAAACATGAAAGGTTTTATTTCTTTTTTTTATTATCCATAATTAGATACACTTAATGAGTAAATAATGTGTCGATGCCCCCAATTCCCAGATTTCCCTCCTCCCTGTCCCCAATCAGCTGGGTATCCTCCTGTGGTCAGTCTGGCTCAGTCCATGGGGTAGGGTGTTATGGATAGCCTAGGAGTCAGCCCGGTTCCAACCTCCTTTGTATGTTGTTACTGAGGGGGGTGTTGTCTCTGGGAGTTCTCCCCCACCATGGCTCTTACAATCTTTCTGCCCCCATTTCCACTCAGTTCCCTGAGTCATGGTGGGTGAGTATTAAGGCTGCTTTATTGTTGAGGTCTTAGGCGTCTCTGTACTTCTGCTTTAGGTTGTGTTGAAGATCATTGGTGTCTGTCTCGCTGGTTTATCCTGGGTTGACTGATTGGCTGAGGTTATAGGTCTCTTGCTTATCCCACCACTCTCATTTTATTTCTTGTTGAGGGCCAGCCCATGATCTTTTTTCTGACATTTCTGGCCATTCTGCATTCCGCTTCTGGGGTACAGGATCATGACAAGTTCAAAGCTAGAGTTCCAGCCGTCAAACCAGGCCTGTGACAAGAGGAAGGAATAAAGAAGAATGCTAGTATTTAACTTAAGATGCTTATAAAAAAAGTACCATATAATCGGACGACCCAGCCTCTCAAGTGGTAGACAGTGCTGCTTTCTAGCCTTGAGCGTGCAAATGCAGTCTTTAGCTCAATGCCTGACTGCCCAACTCAAGATGAGGGTGACATGTGTTGATCTTCTTTTCCTCCATGCGCAGTATGTGTTGTGGTGTACATGGTGTATGCATATGGATGGTCAGATGCACTCTCAGGTGTAGGAGGCCCCAGGAGACCATCAGCCATCCTTTATCTATGGCTCGTCCATGAATTTCCTTGAGACCAAGTCTCTCTCTCTCTCTCTCTCTCTCCTCTCTCCCCTTAATCCAGAGCTGCAAACCGTAGCAATTCCACTATCTCTGCTCCCCATAGGACTGAGGATACAGACCATGCCTGACTTTAGCCAAGTGTTTACCTGGGTCCTGGGGAATCAATCTCAGACACTCATGCTTGGGGCAAGTGCTCTTACCCACTGGGCATCTCCCCACCCCTGAGGATTTCCTTAGTGATGAAGAGAAAGAAGATGTTGGATGCTAGAGCAGGTATATTACAGTTGTAACTCCTGCTAAACATCTTGAAGCATATTAGGGCATTTTGAATTCAAAGAAAGCTTGACTAGCATTGCATATGACAATTGTGTTTATGTATTCTGGGAACCAGAAATATTATTCAGTATATAAGTAGTCTCTGTCCATTCTAATTATGTGATCATATAAAGATCATAAAAGAACACATTGAAAAATGACTGAAAATGAAGTAAGAATCATATATTATCTGGTCGAGTGACTAACACATATGAGTGTGTCTGTGTCATTATATTTGGGTGGACGGATCAAAAACTATATAGGTAATAGATAGTAAGAACAGGAGGGAAAGAGAGGAGGAGGGGATTTGTGGGCAATAGTTTCTTTGGCCATATTAAAACTACTTTCAACTATTCTCTTAGCTGATTATGAAGAAGGCAGACCCCCATTTCTCCCTTGCTACAGTCTAGGAGAAGCTAGGTAGAACAGGGAGAGGGTAGCACAGTGGTTAAAGGAAGTTTCTGTCAGCTTGGAGACCAGGGTGGCAAATTACAAACGCTATCCCTGACGTTTGTTCCCATGAGAATTGATTTAAGATCTGCAGCATTATTCAAAATTGTGAAGATATTATTTTTAAAATTTTGATGTGCAGTAATACCAAGAGTCAGGGAGAAAAATTTCGTTTTTCTTTAAAATATGCTATTTATCTCTCTGGAACATTAGATCACGATGTCAGAGCCCCAGATGTGATGCTGGTGATATTTAGCAGAGACCTGGTACTCTTATTCCCTCTTATAAAATTAGTAGACACACTTGTGGCGCTTAGTTGATTGCACATTCCAAAGTGATCTGTCAAATATCAGCACCTGTGAGCTTCAGGCACATACTGAAGTTAAGGGGAAAATATGCTTCTTGTTTTTTTTTTTTTTTTTAATTTTTTTTGTGTGTGTTCAGATTGGGTTTTAAAAATAAAATTCGGTGAGCTTCTTTTCCGTGTGTCTAAGTTAATTCTTCAATATTCAACTCTTGCGTAGTCAATGGGGAAGGGATAAATAGGATGGGATTTTCATTTGCATTGCCCTTCCTGTTCTCTGAAATAATTTATTATAATTTTCATGAGACTTCATAATATTATTCATTCACTTCATAATTGAAACGTTGTTAAACTGCCTCATGTTGATTCCTGACCTATCCCAGCCAAAGGCACCTTCTCTTGCTTCTCTCTTTTCCAACTAAGAAAGTTAGCAAGTTTGATGTCCAATGATAACCTGTTTGAATGATTCTGGTCTTATTTATTTTCACAATGGAAATGAAATTCTGGGATTTTTAGAAATATATGGAGAAGGAATTAAAGGAAAAGTTAGAAGTAATGAATGGGTAAAATTTTCAAACATGCAATTATTACATATTATTAATAGATGTGATTGCATTTTATCAAACAATAATTTGTTATTACTTCGACTGACATAAAAGATCATTCAAAATTTAGCAGGAATGTTGTGGGTATGGCTTCTTGACTGTACTTCCAGTTCTGGGGAGTTGGAGACAGAGGATCCCCCAGGCAAATTGGTAACCATAATAAATCAATTGGCAACCTGGGCTCAAGTGAGAGACCTCCACCTCAGTAAAATAAAATGTAGACAGATGGAGGTTAAATGCACAAGAATTTCCAGTTTGCCTGGTAAGTGACAAACCTCTGTTTTTTGACAAAGACAGTCAAATCTATGAAGCATCCAACTTCTGATATCAGCCCTAGCGACTCTAACAGACATTAGGGTCAGGCCAGTTTTAATTCCTGAAACATGTCATGTTTCTTTCTTTATTATTGAGTCTTACGTTCTGCCGTCCTGTTTGGCTAATTTTAATATGCAATGGGAATAACTGACAGAGTTGGTGTAACTAGGTGTGGACTCCAAGTTTACATTCCAGGGGCTATCCCAAATATTAAAATCTTCCTCCCTCTTCTCCCCATTGAGGGACAATTTCCCTCTAATTCTTTCCAATATTGCCAGGAGGATTTTTTTCTCCTGCAATCTGTGTAGAAGGGCATTACAGTGGAGGATATAGTTGAGGGCACAGAACTAAAACTCTTGTGCTGGTAATTCAATAGATTCCACTCAGCTTTCTGAACCTGCTATCACTGTAAGAAACTCACAGAGACATCCTAAAGAAACAAAGGGAATCTAAGGAAACTCAGTGGAAATAGATTCATTCAAAAGATCGAAGAGGTGAAAAATAATTATACTATGCTAGGAAAAATGAGATTTGGATCCTGGCTGTATATTTTATATGAAGTATTTTAGTTCTTGAAATTGGTCTTTATGTCACATCCTATAGGTTTGTATTGCACTACTTCTGTTTGCATTAATAGTACATATTAAAATTAAGACCAGTCAGAGAAGAATGACAGGAATGAGTGCATTTCTTGGAGATGTAAAGAATTATGACAGACACAATGCCAAAAAATCTTACCAAGCCAGATGCAAACCCTTGGGCTCCCTGGGTTTCAAACCCTGGCAGCCAAATGAAGTGATTATGGGAATTGTAGCACTTCAGCTAAGCGATTAATGTACTCATCTTTTTGCTGAGCAGCTAGACCATATAATTAGGCTAATTTTTAGTTTCAGGCTTTTTATGGCATCCTTCCCAATTAGCATGATTGTGTTTTACATTATCGCTCACATTCATGGAACTTCTTCCATACACTTCTGATCGAGGGGAATGTGCGCACACAATTCAGAGGCGAAGAACTTAACAAGGTGAAAATGGTCTTGCGTGATTTTCAACTTAATTCTGGGAGTTCAAGGTTTTAGTGAAAAGAACATATGTTGTCAAGGACTTCCATCGTCAGTCCCCCTGTTTGCCTGCAGAGTGAGGCTGCAATACCCTGGATCTCTAGGCTCTGACTTCATTATGAGGAGAAGCCTTTGTAGAGGGCATCTGTTCAATGCTAATAATAAATTTTAAGGGAGGTACGAAATTGAAATGAGAAGCAAATGGATTAATTATTCCTCTACATGGGCGTTGGGAATTCATTCATTACGTTTGTTCCTCATCACTCCATGTCCTCTTGGGCTTCTGCAGAAAAGAAACACTAAATGAAAAATGAAAGGGGTGAGCCTTTACTTTCTCGTCATTTTACCCTCTATCTTGATATTTCAGAATCATATGTCATATAGTTTACAATATGAATTGGGGTGGTAAAACATATAAAGTATGATAACCATTATCAGTTACATCATAGCCCAGATGGGAAAGCAAAGACCAAAGTCCTGGGTTGGAACCCTAATTTGGCCCCTCACCAATCATATTGCTTTTGACATTTATCATCTAAGACATCATTTATAGAAGCAGAGTATTAAAACCAATTATTTCTAGGGTCTACTATTCTAAAACCTTATATTTCCAAATAATTATAGACTTCTATTACTGGAAAGGACTTCAGTAATAATTTTACAATCCATTTACCTAGCCCAACACTAAAAAACTATTAAAAATAGGAGAGATGTAGCTTATAGTCAAAAGTAAAGAAATAATTGCTTAAAATCATCAGACCAAGTTCTCAAAAGATAGTATTAAAATAAGCAGACTGGGGAGTGGATAAAGCAAATAAAGGCACTTGCTTACAAAGCCTTATGTTCTGGGATCAGTTTCCCCAGTAGCCACATGGGGCTGGCTGAACAAAGTGCCACATGCACCTGGGGTTTGTTTGTAGAGACTGGAGAGCCTGGAGTGCTCATTCAACCCCCTCTCTCTTCTCTCTCCCTTTTTTTTCTGCTTGCAAATATACAAAAACACATTTTGAGAAACTAAGAAAAGAAATAAAATAAATAAGCAGACTAACCCTAACCCTAACCCTATGGGGTGATGTCAAACAACTACTACATCCAAGCTAAGCTGTGGCCAATCCTGGACATTACTAATTAATGCTTCTTCAATTAGAATCTTGAGTCTTTGAAAAATATATTAATATACATAATAATATATAATGTATATATTAGGTCTATGAAATATGTATGTATATATATATATTCCTTGAAGATTCAACCCTATTAAAATAATGGTTTTATTTGTGTTTTATTCTGAATTATGTAAACTGTTATATTGAATTATTATTGAATATTATCTTTTTGAAAATAATTTTGTTTTCTCCAATTTCTGTTGTACTTCATGTAACACTTGAAACAGTGGGTTAAAAACTCTGTTTGTCTACTGAAATGCAAGATTTCAAAGATTAGAAATCAAATAATGAGCACAGATTGTGTCTTAGTAATAAGTGTATTTTCATATGTCTGAATGTATGTATCTATATATATAAGGTTCACATACACATATTTATTTATTGACAGCCTACCTATTTTTACCAAGAATAGGAGACAATGTGCAATAAAAATCCTATAGCAAAATAAATTATAAAGAGATATACAAGATGAATGCCAGGGAAAAGGAGAATATAAATATGCCAAATCATTAGATAAGTCTTGTTACTGAGGATTCTATTTTATTAGGACATTCTGGTAACCAGAGGAAATAAATGGGTAGTGTGTTCCCTAGCAAGGTCCTCATTAACGGCTATAAGAAAACACACAGGGCCCTCGGGAAAAATAACACATTTTGATAAACACATTAAATAGTTGTGTTCCTCTAGACAAAACCCTGTGTTAAACTCAATGATTTGAATTACCAAGACTTCTCCTTTTATGTTCAAGCTTGTAAAACCTTTTCAATATGGTCTGGGGTAGAGTTACCATCCCAAGCTCCACTTTCCCAATGGAATAAATTGTGTTTTAGATCACCTGATCAAGCAGGCAGGAATCATGGGTGCTCAGTACTTCCCCCCCTCACTTCACACACATCCCAAGCAAGAGCACTCCCTCACAGTGCAGTTTCTCTCTTCTCCTCCCCACAAACCCTTAGAACGGTCTCCTTCTTACTCACTATTTATTTTTTAAATGTGTTTATTTATTTATAAGAGAGAGAATTAGGTAGACAGAGAGAGTATGGATGTACCAGAGTCTCTGCTGCTGCATACAATTCCATATGGAAGCACCAGTTTGTGCATCTGGCTTTACATGGGTACTGGGGATCTTAACCCAGGCCATGAGGCTTTGCAAGCAAGCACCTTTAACTGCTGAGCCATCTCTCCAGCCAAGGACAACCATCTGTTTCCATTCTCTAGTCTTAAGCCTCGAGCCTTAAGCAAATGTCTTTAAATTTTGAAACAAAATTATGAAATAAATATTGGTTCAATACATGAAAGTCTTTAGTACACTGTGTTTAAATTCAATAGATTCTTGGATTTTTCCTTTAGATTCTCTGTTTTAAGAAATATTAATGCCTAGTAATTCATATGTATTTTATAAACTTAATATGACACAAAGTATATTGTGGGTATGTACTAAACCTTCAACTATCTATTACCATTTTTAAGGAAAATCTCTTGGATTTTTTGTAACTTTACATGACTTCATTATATATCCAAATTAAAATTTGAGAGTTTCAAAAACATGGTTTTGAAATCTTACATTGTTATCAGCTTAATTTAATTTTGATATTGTACCTTACTAATAAACTTTAGTTAATGATCAGTTTTAATTCAGTTTAATTCAGTTTTAATTCAGTGATATTTCTAAATTGGGTAATTAATATCTGACATTATTCTGAGTGCCTGACACCTGCTTGAATGTCCTTTACCATGAGGAAAGTTTCCTATTGAGCCAACATAAATAAAATCTGGTAGCTAGAGAAAATAGCTGCTTTGAAGAAATTTGGCTCACAAAAGCCTAGTAAATACATGAAATACTTTGCTGATTTATTTCATGAGATCTTACACAACGCACTTGTAAAAATTTCCTTCCTGCTCACCCTATTTACCCCGAGGACCAATCTAATGGACTCAGAATGAGCCCTGGCAAAACACACTGCCCATTTTGGACAGCAGATGAATATTCGGTGCCTGGTTAAGTCATCCCCATACAGTGCGGACGTGAATGAAAATGTAGTAAGGGAGGTTGGCAGAGCACTGAGTCTAGCATACAGGATGCCCTCGGACAGAGAAGAAAAGAGGAGAGGAGAGGAGAAGGAGAGGGAGGAGAAGAAATGAGAGAGAGAAAGAGAGGAAGGAAGGAAAGAAGGAAGGGTAGGAAAGAGAGAAGAAAGAAAGTAGAAGGAAGGAAGGAAGGAGAAAGAAAGAAAATAGATGAGAAGGGAGTGGAGGGGAGTGGAGAAGGGAGAGGAGTGGAACAAAAGACAGAAAGAGAGGGGAAGGGAGGAGATCAGAACAGAGCAGAATAGGAGAAAAATGGCACAATGAAACTCATAAATTTGTATGCTAAATGTAAAAATTAGTAAAAATTGCTACTACATAAATGATGATCTCAATATCTAAGTTTGAGTTTGAGAAAAACAAAAGGCATTATACATCCAAGAAGAAACTTAAACCTACATGGGGGTTAATTAGTTCACATGATTTACTGTGCTGTTAATAGACGTAATGATGGATTTGAAACTTGCAGAATGTTACTATTGACTATGTCCAATTTCCCTTCATTGGGAGGAGTGACTCTCATTCCTCTACGTGGCTACAAGGCTAACCCTAGCTCTGCGTGGCCTCTCTCCGCATCTTTCTTCTCTTCTTTCTCTTTCTTGCCCTTCGCTCTTCTGACCCATCTCTACTGGGATGGATGTTCCCTTGATCCAGGCAGCAAGTACACACATGACTGCAGCTGAGCACTCTTCCCAAGGGCACATGTATTCCCAACACTTCCTACTTCAAGACTCCAAGTCCAACATGTAGTAAGTTCCTCAAATAGTGTCACGCTTCTGTACACTGTCTAGTTTGCATCTCAGGATCCAGGATGCTTTATATATCTCCCCTTTGCTCCATAAGAGGCAGTCTCAAAATTAGGGACAGTAAAAATAAATTACATTGTATGAAAGTCTTGAACTGACGTCATTTTTTCCAATTTAAACTACCATTCATACTCCTTTCATTCATTGAAGGGCAGCGCAGCAGGGATTTAACTGCCATTACTTGCATCTATCTATATCTATATATCTATATCTATACCTATATCTATATCTACATCTACATATCTATATATATATATCTATATCATCTATATCTATATATCTATATCATCTATATCTATATATCTATACCATCTATAACTACATCTATATCTCTATCTATCTATCTATCTATCTATCTATATCTATATAATCTATATCTATATATCTATACCATCTATATCTATGTCTATATCTATACCATCTATATCTCTCTATCTATATCTATATCTATCTTTATCATTTATATCTATATCATCTATATCTATATCTGTATATAACTATATCTATATTTCTATATCTCTATATCTCTATCTATATCTCTATCTATATATCTATATCTATAGCTATAGCTATAGCTACATCTATATCTAATCTCTATCTATATCATCTATAAAAACTATGCTATAAAACTATAAACTATAAAACTATAAACTATAAAAAACAAGCGTAATAACAACTTCCCAGATGAAATTCAACTTTATTTTTTGTTTTATTTGATCTGTTTTGGTTTTACCAAGGTAGGGTGTTTTTGTATGTAGCCCAGGCTGATCTGGACCTCTTTCTTTCTATAGCCCCAGGCTGCCCTTGAACTCACATCAATCCTCCTAACTCAGCCTCTCACCTGTTAAGGCTCAAGATATGTACCACCATACCTGGCAGGCCTGGCAAGGCTAACTTTTGTTTGGCAATTCCAAATGATGCTCTCTGATAGAACAGCTAGCTTCTCATAATGTATTGGATCGTCCATGAAAATGACAAATTTAAGTAAACAGGTTCCTCCAGAGTGTATGTGTTTTGGGAGAGTCATTATGAGAACTGGCTCATGAGATATGAGATATGACATAGAAGTCCTAAATTCTGACATCTGTAAACTGGAAAAGTAGGGAAGCAATAATGCAAGCCAGCTCAAGTCTGAAGGTTGAATGAGAGCAGGGCAGCAATAGATAAGCCCTTGTCTCTATCCTAAATAGCAGCAAAGTTCAAGGACAAGAAAATCTGAAGATTCCAGTTCAAACCTGGGGAAATTCACCCTTCCTCTGCTCTTTGCTTGCCACAGGCCCTCAACAGATTGCATGATTCCTACACATTCTGATGTGGGCAGATCTGGAACTGTTCACCAATGTACTTCCTAATCTCTTCCAGAAACACCCTTAAAGACCTATACAGAAATGACATCTCACCATCTACCTGGGCCTCCCTTAGCCTCCTATCACACTATAAGGTTCTCTAGGAGAACATAACCAACCATACATATATTATAAATAAAGATCTATCAAGGTGGCTTACAGGATACTGGCTGGGGAGTAGAACAGCTGTCTATAGGTTGAAGAGTTAGAGAACCCAGTAGCTGCTCAGTTTATGAGGCTGAATGCATCACCAGTCCCAGACTGACAGTGAAGGGTTAGAGGATCCTTGAACAGCCATTGGTCTTTGGTTCCACACTGGGGAACCGAAGAAGCTGGGTTCCAGTGTTCAAGAAAGATGGCAGAAACAGGGTATATAAACTCACCAGCAAGTGACAAGCACAGACAAAAGGTACTACTTTTTCATTTTATTTTCTTCGAACTTCTTTATATGTAGGCTGTCACCAGGTGGGGGAAGGACACCCTCCCTCAGTTAATTCTCCCTGCCAACACTCTCTCAGACCTGCTCAAGAATCACATCTCTTACCTGATTACTGATCTGATCAAGTTGACAATTGATATTCAACTCTCAGAGCATGTGTGCTTTGGGAAGAGTTTGTTGATACATAATCAGTGGTGTTTAATCACAACAGAGCTGGTCATAGAAAAAAGGTGTGAGCAATTTAACTAAATAAGTAATTATTAGAAAGTTTCCTAAAATTATTGTTCTTCATGACTGCTCTTTGAGGAAAAACAAACAAACACATACAAGCATAAGTACTGGAATCATGTTATTTTTATTACATTATCCAGAAGCTCTGGCATTCTTGACACCTTTTACTGCTGATAAAATCTATGCATAGAAATGTTACAATAATGCCCCATATGCTACAATTATTCCCTGATATAAAAGTAATCTGCTTTTATTTTCTTCTTCATTATTTTAGTTAATTGGGATTTTTCTTATAAACCAAAAATATGAACTCCACTAACTCTTAATGAATGATACAGAGAAATATAATTTCTCTGAGAATGTTTGGTTGATTGGAAATGTCATCCTTTGGACTTGCTCTTCAAGTGACTTCTTCAGAAGAAATCATAGGTAGATTAAACAGGCTACAACCCATCAGCTGCCCCGTCTATTTGTTTCAATTACAGTTTTGGTCAGGTATCACATTTAATGGATCTAAGCAAAGCCCTGCCAACATGGTTGAGAGCGTATATAGCCATGTCAGTGGTAATTGGATAGTGAGCCGGGTTTCACCTTAAGCTGTTTTGAATTAATGCAAGACACCAGCCACTGGCATTAGGTGGTTTAATTATCAGAATTGTCACATTTTAGTTATCAGCCCGAAGGATGCATGCTGGGGTTGATTGTGAACATGTGGTCTACCTGATACAGGTTACCCGATGGCTAGATATGGGTCATTTCAGGAGCAGAATTAATTTAAAAGAGCATTGTTGATGCACAAATATTTATGGACAGTAATAAGATTTAAAGTAACACTACACCTATGAAAAGCTGCTAAGTGTCAAAAATAAAGAAAAGAGAGCTATTATATTCTTGGCCTTCCATACAGAGCTTTTGCTACTATTAAGAGGTTTCAAAATGTCAATATTCATTGTGGATGGATGTAAAAGAAATGTAAGGTGTTTTTATTAAAATTGTGCCACTGTTTCTAATGTGTGAGGCTAAGATGAATCCTAGAAGATTAGAATATTTATATAGCTAGAATTCAGTCTTGGCCATCATTTTTCCTGCGAAGGAACTCTGACCACATCTCTGTGCTGTGCAGTTTGCAGGCCTTTGTGTTTAACTGCACTCTTGCTGAAGCTCTGTCAGTGGAGATGCTCATTGTTCTCCGACCACACTCTCTCTCTCTAAGTGACCATCAAGCTGAGTTCTAGTGTCCTGGAGGGTCTTCCCTTCCCGAAGCCTTAGTCAAAGTAATGGGAGTGATTCTTGTGAATCACTGCACCCTTAGCCCAGTTCAGTTCTGATGGTATTGACGACAAGCTAAGCTATTTTGCTTCACTCAACACAGCTCTTAAAGGGCTTTTCCCTTTTTGGAGGCACACTCTCAGTGGGTGGTCAATACCCTTGTGAAATTGTCAGACTTGAAAGTAAGATGGATTGTTACCGGAACGTTAACTAGGACAGAGAGGAGAAGAAATTTAAATACAAAGTTGCAGCTGTTCATAAGCTCAAAAACTGAAATTAGTTCAGCTGAACTGCTAAATTCGAGTAAGAAACAGAGAATGGAGTCAGCCACTCATTCCTTCATAAGATAACATATCTAAATTAACAGCCACTGAAACATGGCCAGGTTAAAAATCTAAGCTTTGCACAAAAAATAATTTCCTCCCCAATATTCCCTATTAATCTATTTTTGATCGCTGCAGAACCAATAAATTTAGTCTTTTATAATATTAAGTACTTCCTCTCCGTGTCATTGCTTTGGAGTTCTGATTTTCGTCTCCATTCTAACATGCTCTTGCATGGTTTCTCTGTATCTTTCTAACTTTTCTCTTTTCCTTTCCTGTTTCTTCTCCTCCCAGAGCTCCTCACATAGTTTCCAAATTCTCCCTCTTACTCTGATTCACTTTCTTCCTCCAATTCTAAGATTGTTTATCTATTTTTCGCCATATCGTTATCACCCACATGCTCATTATTAAACCAGCTCTTCCTTTTCAAAGTCTGACCTTAAAATATTTCTTTCTCGCTCTTTACAGATGTTCAATCATGCGATCATGTCTGTAAAATTCAAGTTTAAGTGCATGTGATGAACAAAGGGATTTCCTTGTCTAACTCCCTCCTGCACCTAGCAGTTGCCAAAATGATAATAATAGAGATGGGTACCCAGGGAGTTTCTGAACTCTGCCTTCTTGTGCTCATGTACATGTTAGGTTTTGGAAGCAGAGAGCAGCTCCAGTAACTTGACTATGGACTGCCAGCCCCCAGAGCTGTGAGAAAGCTTCTGCTCCCAGGTTTTGTTATTTGTTAGAGTAGAACGGAATGGGCAAAGACCCTTTCCAGTTCCCTTTATGATTCCCCTCTAACCCTGCTTTCATGAGATGGGGTCAACCCAGGACCTTGGACAGACCAGGCAAATATTCTACCACTGAACTAGAAACCCAGTCCAACTTGTCTATTTTGAAGTCACTTTTGTTCTATCTCTCACACATCCCTCACTTATTTCACCACTAAGCTTCCTAAACTTTCTGGTATATTTCTCCTTGAGTCATGCTGCAATTACCTTAAACTTGGCAATCATCACCTCACTTTTCCTTTTGAATAGTTAACTACCTGGTTTCTGTGTGCTGACACTATTTCATTCTAGTTCACAGGTCACTTTCGCCATGTCTCCTTAGTTAAGATTCCGTATTAGCTTCTTTTTGCATAATAGGATGAATTGAAAACTTCAGGCCAGCAATAAGGACCTATGTAAATGGACCCCATTTTGATTAATCAGTCATATATATTTCTATTACCTAGAGCTTTTGGCTTTTTCTCAGCATACCTAGCCAGCTTTGCCTCCTGATATGCTCCTGATCCATCCACCTTATCATTTTCTTTTCTTCTCTCTTCTCTCCTACTAATAATGACCCTGCATGCCTCAAGCACCCTGCCCAACATTTGCCCTCACAGTGAAGCTTGCCTGCACCAACACCAGCCTATGGTGATTTTTCTCTTGTTTTGAATTCCCTCAGAATGACATATCCAGACTGCAACTCTCCTCAAATGTTACAGAGTGCTTCCAAATTGTTTTCCAATTTATCGTGCGCGTATGAATTTCCTCTCAAACAAGATTTAACATTCCTGAAGAGGAGAAACTGTGAATTGTACCATTTTAAATGTGTGAATTCTGCCATTGAATTTAAAAATAACTATTCCTAGTTTCTGGGATGTTTCCCCAATTCAGTGATTTCTAATCCCAGTGTGAGTATCAGAGGAGCTAGCTCTTTAATGGCATAATCAGATCCCATGTCAAATAAATGACATTAAAAGTGTCATTAATATAATTCCGTATTCCCAGAGATGTTCTGGAAGGTTTATATGTATTCTCATTTATTACAAATATATTGAAGCATGCTTAAATGTAAAAGACTGAATGAACGTGAATTTACATGAGAAAAAAGATGTTCTATAAATGTAAGAATTAATGTCTACCTTATATAATTCTAAGAAAATATAAAGAACAAGTAGGGTCCTGTTCATTAAACCACATTCGGGCTTGTTCCATTTTGCACACCTGTGGAACAGACCTGAACACCAGCCCACAATAATATAGTAAATGAACTATAGGCAGCTAGAGCGCATTTTGTAAAGAATGAAGGTAAGTATGCATTATAGGACTCCGCCCCCAGTTCTCTAAGGACCCGTCAAGTATTTTCAAGTGAGTTCAAAATTAGGTATCAAGGAATGCAAAGACTTTTACCACTGACATATTACCTCCATAATATAAAATCCATTGACATATTTGTGCTTTTATATAACTACTTATCCCAAATGAAGTGATCTCATGAATATGAAAGAAAGGGCCTTTGTTAATATTTGAGCTGTTTCAACCTTTGATTTGTATTATGTTTAATACATTCTAAATCAGCATAAGAAAGCAAAGGTAAAGTTTAAAAAGTTTTAATAAAATTGTCCCTCACAATTCCGAACCCTCCTGATATATTTAAAGGTTTTGAAGTAATTTATAATTATTCACACATCTTTAAAATATATATCTTGGAAAATACTATACCTGTAACAAAGCATTTTGTTGCTTTTATAATACTAATAAGCAAGCATCATGTATAAGATACTATGTTTATATGGAGAAAATAACATGTGGGTGAATCTAGTCTATACTCCTGAAAATTTAACAATAAGAGCAAGCAAGTACTCTATCAGGTCAGAAGAAAAGATAATTTTTGAAAAGTTATTAAAATCTGTGAAGAAATACCACCAACAATGAGAAAAAAACTTCTGGATAATGAGTTGGTCCTAGGTAACAGAATCTGAGGCAATGATGTTGTCATCAGTTTCTTAACGAAGTGGTTATATCATTTTATAATCCAATGCCATCTAGGAATTTATCATCACATGGCAAAATAACACTTTCTACCTTAAACCTCTGAGAGCTGAGAAGACAGACAACATCACTGGGAGAGTTTTTGTGAGATCCTGTGCCATCAAGACCTCCCTGCAAAGCACAGATGCCACACAGAGCTTGTCTCATTTATAGGCCTGGCATGACTGACTTCACCAAAATAGTTATCCACGATTTGCTGGCAGCTGATAAACCCATCAAAAGGTAACCAATAAGCAAGAACTTATTTGAAGAGTGACATTATCTTACTACTGTCAGAGAGTGCGAGCAAGCCAGCCATCAGTTTATCATATTTACAAAGAGGAGGGGTGTTTGGAAGTAGAATTTTTTTTTTAAGGTCAAAACCCTTAATCCAAAGCTGCAGAAGATTTGATGCCTTCTAAAATGGTTGGCTTTATCTGCGATCTGGTTGGGGACTTTGCCAAGTGAACAGCCTCAGAGTCAGTGGAAGTTTAAAAAAGAAAAGGTGTGTGTGTGGGGAGGTGCAGAATTAGAACTTCCCCATTTAAAGATAGAATGAAACGTCAGAATTCACAAAGGACACGGAATATCCACGCATCCATGGAATCCAGTAATGATGTGGCAAGTTGTAAGGCATGTGTATTTATAAACGTTATGAACAAAAGGGAACTAATAGCCCTAAACATGAAGAGGTTTAGGAAATTCATTAATTAGGGTCACTTGCACAATTTCATTGTCAACTTTAATCACTTGTTTCAGTTAATGCCTCCTTTAGCAACCCAATACACAGGAGTTTATTTATTCAGTAAGAATAGTGTGTGGGATTATCTTCTGCGTGACCTCCAATGTAATTTCTAATAACATTCATTTCATTCTAATGAGTAGGAGGTTAAGCTTAACACGTTAAATTAATAAATAATTATTAACCATGTTAGGTTGTATTCCTGTCAGTATCAATGATGTGGGTTCGTTTTACACATGTCAATTGGCAACCTAACGTCTTTTAGATAGAGCTTCAAAATCAATATTTTGTTACAAATTGCATTTTCACAAATCTGAACATCGTTAAAGGCTTATGTCATACCTTAAGCAAAATGATGAATGAGATTCGGCTAAAAATTTAGGGAGCATCCTATATAGCAATCTTATTGATTGCCGCAGATCACCATTTCCTTGACCTACAGTTACATACAGAGTGATGTTCTTTCACAAGCTGCTCAGGTTCCCAGTCACCCACTTTCCACTCTAGCAATGCAAATTCTCTATCTGACCATAGTCTTTTCTTCTTCTGTGTTTTGATGCCTGGCCAGCCTCGCACATATTAGGCAAGTAAGCATTCTATCACTAAGCCCCAAGCTGTGAAGCCTTTGATTCTGTTATTTTCTTTTATTTATTATAATTGATATTTTTATTGTCCAAAATGAGATATACTGTTTTAGAAAATATTACATTGGTATCCCTGATTCCCTCCTCCCTGTCCCCAATCCACTGGGTATCCTCCTTGGTGGGCATACTGGATCGTTCCATAGGGTAGAGGTTGAGAGAGTGATGGAATAGCAAGAGATCTGGCAGCCTTTGATTCGTAATAGAAGTTTCTCCTCACCCATACTTTTCTGTGGCTACTTCAAATTTCTTTCTTTTGTTTACTCAACCATGTTCCCACTGGCCAAATTCTCTCATATACCCATGCTGTCTTTGGCTTATTCAAAGGAAGTTTGTTTTTTCCTTTCCTTTTCTTTTCACTAATTGCTTTTCTGTGCTCATTCCCACTACATTAAAAATTATGTTTAAAGGGTATAGTCTTCAATAGCCCCACCACTGCATGTCAAATCCTGAGTAGGAAGGAGTGAGTGATGTGTTAAGAAGTGAAGAAAAAATGGTCTTTTTATTCTCTCCAATCTAAAAGTTAAAGAATTAGTTCAATTTTTTTTCATTTTTATGAAAATGACCTTAGGCAAGTGACTTAATCCCTCTAGACCTCCATTTCATTGCCTATAAAATGAAAGTGTTGAATAAGCCCATCATGATCCCTTTTAAAATTAAAATTCGTCATTCTGATATGTCACGCAAAGGATTGTTAAGAACCGAAAAGTTTTACAGAAGTTGAGAACAATGTTCTTAAAAACACTCCGATATTTCTGATAATTAAAATTTAGCTTCTACTTTTCATCTTAGAACATGACAGCTCCAACTTTTTCCCAGAGGTATTTTAAAGTCAGGTGGGAAAATACAAAGTGTGAGCATTGTGATATCCTGGGCCATGCTAAGTGCAGAGAGACGAAGAAGAAAGAATGAAGGTGCAGCCAGCTCTGCAGGTGACTCAGTAGGTAAAGTTCTTGTCACACAAGGAGGAGGACCTGGGTTCAGATCCTCAGCACCATGTAAAAGTATAAAAGTCAGGCATTGACTTTGGCAGATACCTGGAATCCCAGCATAGAGAGGTACAGACAGGATGTTCTCTGAGACCAGCTGCCCAGTCTGTCTAGCCTAATTCGCAAGATCTAGTCCAATGAGAGAACTTGTCTCAAAAAACAAGGTGGAGAGAGAAATTGATGTATAATTTGACATCAACCTCTGGCCTACAGACACTCACACACACACACACACACACACACACACACACACACACACACACACATTCACCCACACATACGTGAGTAAGAACACAGGAAGATTATGACAAAAGGACAGGAGAGAGACTGATTCACACAGTTCCAGAGGTTTCATCCCAACTTTGCTCAGTTCATGGCGGTGGGAGTGTGTGGTACTAGCTCTTCACATCATGGTGGACCAGATGTCATAGCAGGAACCAGGGCAGGCAGGGTAAAATCCTCAAAGACCCACCACTTGTAACCTAATTTTCATGAAGGCTTCACCTTCCAAAATCTTCCAAGTTAACATCAAAACTTCAGGACATGGGCCTGTGGGAGAATCAAACAATAACAGCCCTTAAAATGGATTCTTTCCTTCATGCTAATTTCCTCTTCCTGGAAAGACTCAGTTTCTTCATAGGATCTCATCTGATAGGCTAAGGAGATGGTTCTGTAGCTAAAGGCACTGGTTTACCGGCCAGGTTTGGTTCTCCACTACCCACATAAAGCTAGATGCACAAAGTGATGCATGCATCTGGAGTACACTTGCAGCAGCAAGAAGCCCTGGGATGGCCAGACACACACACACATTCTCTCTCTCTCTCTCTCTCTCTCTCTCTCTCATAAAAATATTTTTAGAAGAATTTATTCTAGATTCCTTACTCTTTCCTTTTTTTTTTGAGCCTGCCAATTTCAAGGCTAGATAAGATTTTTTTCTACTTCTTTCCAAAAATCAGTAACTTAGCATTTCAAACAATTTATTAGGCACATTTAAAATTCAGCATTTAAAACAAATTATTTTGGCCAAAATGAAAGGTTTAAGTTGAACATTTCTTCCCAGTATTTTCCAGTTTTCGCCCCACTTTTTATCCTTAGCTCATTTATTTTAGTTTTGACACATATAAAAATATGCTAAAGAGCAAGAAATATGTAATTAGTCAAAATAACTCTTCCATGATTCTTCATGGCAGCTTATATCTATTAACACACTTGTTGTTAACTATACCTACGCAATTTATCTCTTCTGAAATAATTTAATGATTGCCAAGAGGAAAAGCTTTTCTATTTTTTTAATGTGGTAGATATGTAATACTGAATTTAAACTGTTATTTATTATTTACTAAAGACATTTTAGTTTGATCACATATTTAAAAAAATAAAATTCAAAATCTTTGTGAAGGAGTTAGGTGCAAAAAATGTTATCATCAATATTTAAATCTGTGGGCTGGAGAGATGGCTCAGCGGTTAAGGCACTTGCCTCTAGTGCCTAAGGCCTGGGGTTCAATTCCCCAGGACCCACATAAGCCAGACCCACAAGGTGGTGGCCCTGGTGCACTCTCTCTCTCTCTCTCTCTCTCTCTCTCTCTCTCTCTCTCTCTCTCTCTCTCTGTATCTCTCTGCTTGAAAATGAATAAAATATTTTAAAAAATATTTAAATCTGAGCTCTGAAGGTCACTTGAAACATTGAGATTTATCTTCTTTCAATTCCAAGTTTAAAGCACTTTTCATAGCCAGCCATATGCTGCTGGGATGAACCTCCAAATCAGGCTCAGTAAGGGGAGGAAGGGATTTATTGAAGCTACAGATCCAGGGAAAATTCCAGAATGGCGAAAGAGGCTGGCACCATTTCACAGTCCAAGTAGAGAGAGAGAAAAACCCATCGCCAACACCACACACACACACACACACACACACACACACACACACACACACACACACGCAGGCACGCACAAAGTAACAGCTCTGCTAAGCTCAGAATGCTCATTGTATATCTATGACTGGAAATTAAGATCAATCCCAGAAACACCTTGGGGTTGGTCCAGCCAGGTCAAGGTGACACCTCCTCCAGCCAGAAGGCTGGAGACATATTACAAGCTTTAATAAACTCTTGACTCTATTGCGGGAAATACCACAGCACTGGTTAGTGAGGACATTTTCTATGTTGACCCATCAATGTGACACATGTGTAAAGAACATATCCAAACATCTTGAATACTTTAAGCATCATTTTGGTCAACAAATGCATTCATTCTTTCCTATTCTTTTTTAAATATATTAAATAAACTCATAGTCATGCTCCCATCAGAAAGGGGCTTTGTGGTAGTTTGAAAATGCCCCCCAATAGAGTTCATTATAATTGTGTTTATTAAATTGTTAATTGTTCCCAGCCAGTTCTGGCTGGAGGAGGTGTGTCACCTTGGCCAGATCCTAGGGTTCAGCCCTAAGGTGTTTCTGGGGTGGGTCTGGAATTCTAGCTATACATATGCAAAAAGCAGTCTGAGCTCAAGCCTGGAGTTTCTCTTGTTAATCAGTTAGAGTGTGCTTGCTTGGTGCTGGTGGTGGGTTCTCTCTCTCTCTTTCTCTGCTTGCTTCTGTGAAAGGGGACCAGCCTTTTCCTTAACTTCTCCTGGGTTTGTTACCTCAATAAATTCTTTCCTCCCCCAAATTGTGCCTGCTTTGAAGATTCATCCCAGCGGCGTGTGGCTGACTACGACAGGCTTCAAAGGTTTTCTATGTTCTTATATACCATTTAAAATATTCCCAAGGTGTTGCTGTGTGAGAGCAGCCGAGGGACCATAAGAGTCACCAACAATTCTCTTCCTCTTACAAGTGAAGTCCATACACAGTAGTCATTAGACATTCTTAATCTGTGATAGACTGATAAGATCCATAAAGCAGCTTTATTTACCTCATGAAATCCAACTTCACTGAAGAGTAACTCAAAAGGGATCAGTCCTTACTGAAAATGGCTTATTGATACCCATCACCTGTTTTATTTTCTAATATAATCTTTGACAAAAAGCAGTAGTAAGCAAGCCAACATTTCTGTGCACACATTCAAATGTATACACATACACACACTGTTATGTTAATTTTGTCAATGGGTGATATAATAGTTAATTCCAATGCCTTATTCCTGAATTTGCTGATTCAAAAACTCAATCTCTTACCACACACTGAGTAAGCCTAGGGTACTCTTGCCTACGGGTGGGGTTTTCAGATAATTTATGAAAGTATCAGACCAGACCTTCCTGAATTTCTGTTGGTCAAATTTTCTTTATTATAATCCATTATTTGTTTTTTTTTGTTTCTTTGGTAATTTTAATGTGGAATGTATATGTAGTTCCAAGAGAAAAAAAAATCAGTGTTCAATAGTATTTCAAAATTTTCACCCACTAAATGTATTTCTTCTGCCTGCATGCCAGCCATCATCCCATGTCCTGTTGGTAGAATTGTGTTGTCCACAGTCCCTGCCTTCTGAAAAATGCCAACAGACTCTCCAACAGAGAGTGAGATCAATAAAGGTTAAAGGAGACAAATATTGTTAATTTGGTGAGATTCTAATGGGTGTAGCCTCTCTGTAGATCTCTGGTTAGTGAGAGTTTCCCCTTGGAGTCCAGGTTCTTGGTCTCCATAAAAAGTTTGCCTTGGATCCCAGTTCCAGTTAATGGTTTCTTGCCACTGGGTGGATCTCTTAGCCAATCAGCAAGTCATTGATTATCTACCTAGGTTTAGCACCACTATTGCACAGATGAGCATTCTTGGTTTGCTGGTCTCTACCATACAGCAGTGCCCTCGGCATTCTGTACCATCACTCAGTGTTGTATATCAGTGGCCTCTGCTTTCTCTATTATTGGCCAATTCCCCCTAATGGCTTATGTAACAGCTTCCAGCAGTACACAGGATAGCATCTGGGGGCTGGTTACCTTTCCGGATCCAGCAGGGCCTCTAGGTGTTGTGTGATGACAGTCTGTGGTATCTTCAGGAATAGGGTCTTATCTTTTGCCTTGTGCCAGTATTCAAGGGCTTTGACATAAGTCTGTCTTATTTTGGGGACCTCGTGGGTCTCTTTGAAAAACAGATCAGTGTGGGAAGGAACCAATGACTGGGACAGGAAATTACAGAGCAGAGCCACTTGTCTTGAGGTTAGTCTTCCTCCCACCCTCTTCAGGGCCCTTCTTACCAGACATGCCCCCAGCTTCCTTCAGAGCTTATTGTATGAAAGTAAGGATTTTATGTTATTGATTCATTATTTGTTTAGATTAGTGTATATCTCCCCCAGCCCTCCAAATTCCTCCAGCCCCACTTCCTTCCACCCCCTTTGTTAGACCCTCAGTGCACCTGTTAGGTTTGCTTTCTTTTCAAGCTTAGCCTGGTAAGGAACTGCATATGTGGGAGAATACATAGTGTTTGTCTCTCTGTTCTTATGTGAGGTCACTAAGTATAAACTGCTCCAAGTTCAACCACTTTTCTTTAATTTTTATCATGTCATTTTTCCTTTCAGCTCAGTAGAATTCCATCGTGTAAATGTACCACAAGTTTGATATCCATTCTTCCAGTGATGGGCATTTGGGTTGATTCCAATTCCTAGCTATTATGAATTGAACCACTATAAACATGGTAGAGCAAATGTCTCTGTACTTCAGCAAGGAAACATGGGGGTAGATGCCCAGTAGAGGGATAGCTGGATCCTCTAATAGCTCCCTGTTCAGGAGCCTCCACACTGCTTTCCATAGTGGTTGTACAAGTTTGCATTCCCACCAGCAATGAATGAGGGTCCCTTTTCCTCACATCCTCACCAGCATCTATTGTTGGTAGACTTTTTATGATTGCAATTCTGACTGAGGTAAGGTGGAATCTCATTGTTGCTTTGATTTGCATTTCCCTGAATTAAGGATGTTGAATGTTTTCTTAAATGGTAATAGGCCATTTGTGTTTCCTCCTCGGTGAATTCCCTGAATGAAACTAAATGCTTTTTTGAGCCAATTTTACCCAACTCTTTATTTTCACATAGATACCTGGAAATAGCTCCTCAACTACTCTGAGTATTTTACTATGCAAGTTCAAGTATCATTTTCCCCACTGACTTCATTGAAGCCTCATTTCCCAACATTTCACTCTATATTGTTTGAAGTGTTTACTGCTGTAGTTATTTAATTTAGCATTTATAAATTACATCACACCTTGATATATTTATAAAATAGAAACATTAATTTTTCACACTTTATTACAGGCCAAATATGTAATTTATCTTCAAAATATGAGGGAAAAAAATCTTAATTTGTAAATGAGAACATTTTAGAGAATCTGCCAATCCCTAATCTCAAAAAATAGTTTTGGCTTTTTAAATTAATTCAAATTCAAAAATACGTAGCTTAACCTTCAAACTCAGAGATGAAATGTCCTACTAGGAGTATTAACTAGTGAAAAAAAATGTGCCATTTTTTTTATCAGCTTACCTGTTTTGCATCACTCAAAAGTTCATAAGAATCTGAAGAAAAAAATTTGGCTCAAGGTTGAACATAATGTTAGTGGTAAATTCATAGTACTTTCACATATACATTTACTCTGAGGATCTGATTGACACACCACATGCCCAGCAGTTCCACGATGTATATTTGCTGTTTGTTTCCTACTCAAGGTCTACATCTCCAGTTCCCAGCAGACAAACCCGGAGATTTAAAACTTTATTTCCGACTTGAAAACAGACCCTCTTGCAGTATACTCTTGACATCTTCAAATCCCTGAGCCCTCTTTTTTCCCTTCAGTCCAATTCAATACCTTCCCTTCCATGAGCATTAATTGGGCTTCTCTGTGTAAAGCACTTGGTGTAAAGTTGAAGTGTAATAGAGAATAAGGTTCAGTCCTTGGCTGTGATTTTGCTCCAGGAGAGACAGGCTCCCATCCTGTCCTCAGGAGAGTGTGATCTGCCAGTATCAGTAGGCAAAGAAGTATCTGATCAGAGTGCTGTTTCCTCCTTCATTCTCTCTCAAGTGGCAAACCATCTCCCTGAATGCACATCTCACTCTCTGGTTCTGTGCCTCTGCACGTGTGCACACACACTATCTCCATCACTTTCCCCAAGGCGGCCAGGTGGCATGCTTTCCATTTTGCCTCAAATTCTTCCTTCCCTATCACCCACTGGCTATTTCTCATTTCTCTGGACAAGGAGGTTTCTTCAAAGCATTTTGTTTGCTAACATATCAGAGCATAATAAAGGTTCATGTTCACTAATTTAGAAAAATTAACAGCAAACCCTCTTTATAAGATGAAATAAAGGAAAGAAAGTAAAAAAAAAGTATCAGAGTTCCTCACAGCAACACGGGATGGCATATTCACAGTTTGATGATTAGGTTATGTTCTATGTAACATTGCTCAGTTGAGTGTTAAAAAAGCCACCGAATGAAATTTGAATTGGTAATATTTTATTTACTGACATTTCTGTGTGCCACGTGAAATACTAAAGTGCCACCAGAAAGGTTTCCTTGAGTAGCACTCTAAATATAGGTTGATTTTTGTTATTTCAACATGACATACAGGAAACTCCTGATGAATACTTTCTCAGGTATGCATAGATAATGTCTCAAAAAAATGTCACTGCACCAGGACACCTGGCCAGTCACTTTCCCAAGGATGCATAGTTCTAGTTCAGAAGTACAAATAAGAGACCAAGAAGGATATTGACTTGCAGTTCACTTACCCAATGCTGACAAGAGACAGAAGGAATTTGATAGTATCCTCCCTAACAGAAAAACAGTCCCTCTGTAATGAAGAATTTTGTAATGGTAACATACACCCCTCTGTGACAAAAATACATGTACCTGTCTGTCATGATGACTCAAAATTACCAAATGCTTGAATGCAACTGCCCGATCAATGTGACCTGGTGAATTTATTCATATGGTAACCACATCTGCTGTGCATGTCACTCTAGTAGGATCGTATATTAATTTTAAAATTCCTTTATTGCCAAGAGAAACAAAACAAAATCAAGACTTTTCCACCATTTCTTTGGGGCCCCCCAAAATTTAAACCATGTTTCAGGCTCAATGCAATTTTGATTTTTTTTATCTTTATTATCCATAGTTAGATACACTGAATGAGCACATAATGTGTTGGTGTCCCCATTTCCCCGAATTCCCTCCTCCTCCATGAGCAAACTGGATCAGTCCATGGGGTAGGGGACTATGGATATCCCCAAATGAAAGAAAAAGAAATAATGCTAGCTAAACTTTTTCTTAGTATAAGCCTCTTATTCTGTCCACAAGAGTTATTTTAGAGATTTCCCATGGAACGTGCACATTACATGGAGATTCTACAAGAGCTATGATCTTTCTCCTGGGGTATGTGCTCTATAATATTTACAGATATTTACCCAAAATACTCACAGCTGAGAACCCCCCTGCACACCCTCTCTCACATCAGCACACACATTCACACTCTTTCCAGCTGCCCGCTATATTTAAAAGCATAGAATTTTGCCACAGTTTTCCCACTTTTGAATCTTGTTTAGTGTAAAATTATCAATTAAAGTATAAAATACTACCACAAATTCCAATTATATCAATCCTCTGATTATTGTACTGTGATTTTTTTAATGTTTTGATCACATTTTTATATTCTTCATGTGCCCCCCAAAGCTGTAAGGATCATTATAACATATTATCCTCCAATTCTCTAGTACTAATTATCACCTATGATATAGATACTATGTGACAAAGAAGCACATCTTGCAATTTCCTAGTGTAAATCAAATTTCATCCTTTTGATGCCAGACAAAAAGTATATGGCTTGGCACAACAATTTGTAATTCCATATGTTTGAATAAAGAGGCAAATGCATGTGTCTGAGTGGGTGTGTGCACTCACACACCAATTCACGCAAAAAAATTGAAAATAAATTACAAATATATATATATATATACATATGTATATATGTATATACATGTGTGTGTACATTTAAATATAAAACCTGATGTCATTTTTAAAAATCCCAGATGTTTCGTATTTCCAGGCTTTATTTGATGTTTAGGCACAGGTCCAGCATAGATTTTGTAGCTATATTTTATGTCATTCTCTAATGTAAGAGAGAGAGGCTTCACTGTCATAACTAAAAATTGAATGTACTTTTAATAGTACCAGTGGCAAACAATTATTAAAGAATAGAAAATATTCCCTCAATATTGGAAAAAATTTCTGTGAATATCAATGGCTTCTGAGCTCAACAGCCCTACTATGTTACATTTAGATATTGCAAGTTCTGTTCTCCAGGAAAACAGAAAGGGATTTCTCCAGGCCACTGTGGGATGAGATGAAGATTACCAAGAAGTAGCCTTCCTCGTAGAATATCTAACCACATTCTGGTTTACAGTGGACATTAATCCCTTTGTCACCTGAGTGAATATAATTTCTTTATTTGAAATTTTTGGGGAAATTCTTATATTCTTTCAGTTTAGTCACTTAATGCTATTAGTCTTTCTGCAGGAAAGCAGAAAAGCGTTCACTCTGAAAATATTAATTGTATTCTAAACCTTGTGGTAGTGATCCACTCTCCTGTGCTCTGTGAGGAAGTGTGTAGTGCTTACAGGTGTGACTCACGGCCTAGTCTGTGCAATGCCTCTATTCCATTTCAGCTCTCTCTCTCTCTCTCTTTCTCTCTTGTGCACACACACACACATACACACACAGACACACACACACACACACATACACACACAATGCTAAGGGGCTACTGTATTTCTGATCCAGGAATTTTCAAAACCCATTTAATTACACAGGTCAGTTTTTATTTTATCCATGGATGTATTTGTGATAGAATGTGCAATGCACTGACCAATGAGAAGAATAAAAACATTGACTGGAACATTTGCCCTCTGACATAAAGCTGCTCATACCTAGAATTATATGATACCTGCTCAGAGGTGCATAGAAACTTAGGTGATCAGTGGCATGACTATTTCTGAGAAATGTGTTTATACATGATGGATGCACAGATCTGTTTCTTCTCCCTTCTTTTCCTGCCTGGATATAGAAGTGACTAGAAACAGTTCCAATTGCATGATGAAATACTCACCCAGGCCCAACCTGTCATTTCCACAACAAGACACATCGTTTCTAATCAATTAAAACCAACCACTATGTGATGTTGTATCGTTAACTTCTCCATGGGTCAGTCTTTACCACTGCAAAGTGCAGGGCTTGCAAAATATTAATGCTGAGGGTCTTTCGTACTTAAAACCCTGTTGGTCTAAAAATACGTGGCCTGGGAAAACATGCTTCCTTCCTCCACTTATCAAGAGATGGAGCCAATCTGCTGCTTGAGTGCCGGCTACCTGCTTGGTTTCTCTCTCACTGCCCCAATCACTTGTTTCCTTTGACAAAGCTTCATCTAGGTGAAGAGTTCTCAGTATCATGTAACCCGAGGCTCGATCTTTGCATCTCTTGTTTTTGATTCTACAGTGACATCCTGATGATTTCAACCAACTCTCGTGAAAAATTAGCCCTTTCTTCCATAAGTTGCTTCTCTTGAGTATTTTGCCCCAGTGATGCTATACCAAGTTTATACCAGGATTTCATAATATGTATAAGGCATGTCAGCCCAAATATCCCTGATCCTAAACCCTAACCAAAGTCCTATGCCAGGTATTCAAGTTGAGAACTGAGAGATGGATAAGGGGATAAAATAGAAAATATAAAGAGGCAACTCAGATAAGCATCTCAAAGAAGGATGGAAAAGGAAGGAAGGAAATAAGGAAGAAAGGAAGGCAGGAAGGAAGGAAAAGAGGGAGGAAACAGGGGAGGAAGGAAGAGAGAGGGAGGGAGGAAGGGAGGAAGGGAAGGCAAAACACAAACAAAGCAATCCCCAATTTATATGACATCCTATAGCCTATAAACTTTCAGAGGAAAGGGAATTATTCCCATCGTGATTTCAGGCAGGAATTGAGGAGCATGTTGGTTTTGAAGACTCTGAAAGATGTAAAGTGTTTGAGTAAAGGGTTAGCTAGTGTGCAAAATTCAGAATACTGAGTGTGCAGTGTCCGTGCCATGAGATGCTCTACACAGTTAAACACACTCAAGAACTTGGCACATGAGTGCATGTCTGTCATCCAGCACTTGGCAGGTGGAGGGAGGGGGTCCATGAGTTCAGTCAAAGCCATCTTCAGCTATGAATGTAAGGACAGCCTGGATAACATGAGATTCTATCTCATAAAAAAATAAAAGAAGACAGAAAAAGACATGTTCAGTAATTACAAACTAGAAGTTGTATCGTATGTAAAATTTATGAAAAATAAAATTCTCCATGGGAAGGTTTTTTAACCTGATTATTAAGACACCATGTATTTTTATGTTCTTGAATTTAAATACGGTTTGGATATAAGATATTAGGCTATGAAAATTCTACTTTAAATATTTTTTGTGTATTCATATTTGATACCTGGGTATATGGTGACTCTCTCTCTCTCTCTCTCTCTCTCTCTCTCTCTCTCTCTCTATATATATATATATATATATATATATATATATATATATATCTTATGCCGTCCTTTCTTTCTATTTAGTTATAGATTTTATATTAAACAAAGAATGTTCAATCTTATTTTGTCAGGGTCATGGAAGGAACATAGAAATTTTAACATACTTATAAATTTAAAGTTATTTCCAGTAATTGTTGGATGACCTTAAATGTTGGAGACTGATGGTTCAATTTCAGTGACATCTCTGTCGCTTTGTAGCTAAGGATTTTTGGTTCATGACTTTTAACTTCGTGTTAAAGAACATATCTCTGCCAGGCAGCAGAGCTGCCCAGCCCACTACACTGTGCTCATGCAAGTATAAATTAAATAATAATTTAATTTTAAAATATTTAAATTTAATATTTACATTACATATTGGGCAATACATTTTGAAGACAGCAGTTTTCTGATGAATGTTTTTAATTTTGAGCACTCTAATATAAGGAATAATAAAAATGACATTTTAGTCTATTCTGAATTTAGGAGCATAAAAAGAGAATTTCAAAGCCTAGTTTTCAAGAATAGATACTAGCAGGGTAAACAAAATTAAACCTGTCATTCTGCAAGTATGTTTATTCATCCTGTGCAGGATATTTTAATATGCATTTTATAGGTTTTACAGGGAGTTTAATTTTTCAGTTTAGAGTAAAATACAGTGGTACACAGTGTAGTGATGAATTAGGTTATCATAGTTATGTGTGTGACCCTTAAAAGGTGAGTACACTAAATATACCTCAAAGGCACAGCTATTAACCTTCAGGTGGATTAAATTTGTTCTGTGGGAAAAGAAGTGAAAGCAAGGGGTTGGGGTTTTATATTAACACTCCCACTACTTAGCTGCAAGCATTGGAATATTTGAACATAGCATTTGTAGTCAAATTCAATACACTATCCTAGAAATGTTCATTTCCTTGGTCTTCCAACTTGACTTCTGCCTTCCCTTTCTGAATTCATTTGTTATCATCTTGCTAAGAGTACCCAGAATTTAATTTTTACTGCTTAACGAGCCTGCACCTGATTTCTTTCCCAACACACTTTATAAATTCTCACTTCTGTATCTTTACCCATATTTTTGAGATGCTAAACAATGGATGACTGAGACACGGATTTAAATTCCAGTTTATCTATCTCTTAGCCATGTGCCTCTGTGCATATCTTCACACTTATCAGTGCATATGTACATATGTCCTTTTTTCCTTACTCTGTCTAACAGCTGCAGAAGGGCTTCCTCCATACCTTACATTTTTATTCTTAATTCTGGTCCTTGGAAGCAATTCCCTATAAACTGTGTAAAACCATGTTTCTGAAGAAGTGTCTCAAAGTATTCCTGTACATTTTATTCCATAATTTATACTCCAGCACTCTTTTAATAAATATCTCCCTTCATTATTGTCAGTTTGGGGCTACTATGAACTCTGATGCAATAAGCATTTCTTTACTTGTATCCTGGGGAATTTCTTGGCATGTATTCTAGTCTTGAGGTTAGACTCAGTAGATATGTAAATAATTCATTCACAATTTTTTAAAGAGTCATATTATTTTTGATATTGAATCCTGACAAAATCATTGTCCATAGTACAGATGAGTAAAAGCAGGTAATTCAGTAAAAGTACTTGGTGAGTAAGTGCAGAGTAGAAACAAAATTAGAACTTATGCCTCCCTGTGTTCTTCATCACTTTTCTATCATCTCAAACTGAATTTCCAATGAATTCCAAAGGAAAGGTCGTTTAGAAAATCAGGCATCTTCAATGGCTGGATTAAGGTGGTTGCTGATATGCCTTTGATGAAGGGCATAGACAGAGATGCAAAGAGAGGCATGCTGTGTGTGTGTTTTTTGCCCACAGACTGACCTCTTTGGAGTTACAATAAAGCCAAGCTTTCCTCTTCCCTTGTTTACTGGGCTCTATGAAAAAGAATAAAGAGAAAGACATTCCTGTTGATGAAAATGATGACAGATAAAATGTGTTTGAAGGCTATAAAAGCTCCTTACATCTGGAGCAGCTGGCAGCATGGGATTGGACTCTGAGGGGAGCTGGTAGATATCTAATTTGAGCAATGGTTAAAAGTGAACTTGGGAACAGCTGATGCAGTGCAGTTATCTCGGGCTCTGAGTTTTTGTGATGTTCTGAGGCTGTCACATAAAGATGCACATGACACATATTTGCTGAGTCTAATATCCTTATGAAAATGAACAGGGATGATTTACAGGAATATATGAGTCACAGCTGTTCTTATATAAACCAGGAGATAGCACATGATGGCAGGTAATGAGCCATTAAAATGGGCAGAAAAGACTTGCTAATGTCTCAATAATTATGCATATTAAAATACTCAGACAACATACAATATCAGTGACTTAGAAATCAATTAGATTAGATAAATTATTATTCATCCAACAGATATGCACAGCAACTACAATAGGAACTCTCAAGGCCATACAGGGCATAATCATTCAGAGATATTGTTTTCAAGATGAAAAAAAAACCCTCCTATTATAAAGTAAGAAGAGTGGAGTGGGTCAAAGCTATATACCAAGTGAATCTAGCCATCAAAATTATATAAACTACAGGGCTTGAAGCACTACAGTGATGTTTTGGCTCATCTTACGGTGGAGCTTCCAGAAATGACTCTAAAATTGGAGACCACAGTGGAAATTGGACACTTTACTTGAATGGATTAACATGATAGTATGATGATGGCCATCCCCGATTGATTCACTAAGGATTTTCATTCTGAGGTTCCAGCAATGCTGCCTTCATGATGCTTAGCATCTCCAGGCTGATATGATACACAAATTCCTCAAATTCACAGCAGTACTGAGGAAGTATAATGCGAGTCCATAAAATGAAGGCTACCAGGATGGTGAGAATGTAGTAGCAAAGAAAAGGAATGGCTGGAGAACTATTGCTGAGGTGTGGGGGGAGGAGAGCCTTGTGAAGTGTAAAGAAGAGGGGCTGTCACAGTCAGCCACACGTCACTGGGATGAATCTTCAAACCAGGCACAGTTTATGGGAGGAAATGATTTATTCAAACTAAAGATCCAGTGGAAGTCCCATAAAAGTGAAAGAGGCTGGTCCTCTTTCACAGGTCCAAGCAGAGAGAGAAACCTATCACCAACACCACACACACAAAACAGCAAACAGGCAGGAAGGCCAGGGAACATGCCAAGGAACGAATTTCTTCCCCTTTACATAGGCTTAGGTTGGGGTCTTGCAACCCTATCCCTGACTTAATGGCTTCCTGAGTCTCTGGAATTTCCTTCCTGCACTGCCCACACAGGAAAGGATGTTTACTTCTAGCTTCTTTGAGCTTCTTTATATCCTGCCCCTTGCTGAGAGGCTGCCTTCCTGTAAACATCCTCAGAGACTCACCCAAGATTACTTGAAAGGTCAAGTTGACAACAAAACCTAACCATCACAGGGGCTAAGAGGAAAGGGAACATAAGAGAAGGGAAACTAACACGCCTCAAGCATGGACCCTCTACTTGAATAATGAGAAGAAAAATTGCACAATTCCAGAAGATTCTAGGAAATAGAAACTTTGAGGAGGTTGGCATCATATTGGAGCCACTGTATGATTAAATGAGGGTGGATCTCCTCATGTAGAAATATCCAGCCAACCTTTGGATATACCTATATGGAGCTCAAAGCACTGGCAGTGCTGGGGTCACATATTTGAGACTGCTTTCCATGAGCTTAGTTATGTTTCTTGAACGCATGAATGATCCGAGTGAAATCAAACAGAATGAAGAGGGAAATATACTAGAAATGAGTATGGTGGCACATCACTTGAGGGACTGAGGCTGGAGGATTGCTACAAACTGGGGCTCAGTGTGGGATACATTATAAATTCCAAGCCAATATGAGGTACAGAGTGAAACCCTGTCTCAAAAAAGAAAGGAATGAAGAAAAAGAGGAAGGAAGGAAAGAGGAAAGAGAAGAGGGAGGGAGAGAAAAGAGACTAAAACTAGAAATAAGCTGTCCATCAAACTGAGCAAGCCAAGGACCCAAGGAGTGAAGGAGCCTGCAGGTTAAGAAGTCAAGAGTATCACAGAAGCTGAGATAGGACAGAGTATCATAGAAGGACAGACTATCACAGAAGGACAGAGTATCACAGAAGCCGAGATAGGACAGAAACCTAAGACTGATCTTTGAATTTTGCCTACAGGATGAGCTTGCTATATTCCTTGGAACAGCTTAAGACAGTGATAGAACTGCATATCGAAAGGATTTATTTTTTATATCTTTATTATGTATGAGCAAATCTTGTGGAGGTGTCCCCGTTTCCCTCCTCTCTGTTCCCTACCCACCGGGGTCCTTCCTTGGTGCACATACTGATCTGTCCATGGGATTTGTTAACTTTACACCTGAGCTTCCTATGGCGAACCTTTTCCTTCTTTAGTTTTCCTTCATTCTACCCAAAGTTATCTTTCAAAAGACCAAATTTATTTGGTTGCAATTGCCCATTGGCACCCATTCCTTCAGACTTGAAAACTCTCTCATCTGGGGCCACTCTCAGTTGATACTTTTAACTGCAATCACTTCTAATTATTTGTTCCTTGTTAACAAATTCTAACGCTTTATGCCTTTCACCTTCCCTAATTCTGATACTGTAATATGCAATGTACATATTCAGGGGTTACAACTGTATTCTCAGATCAGTCTCACTAAATAGTACACGTTTGTGCTTTGTGTCTTCTACTATGGCACGGAATTCAAGGCAGTTTTATGTTCATTTTTGTAGTAACTAGAATGGTCCACATTTGTGGTTCTCCAATGCTTTTGAATGAATGACTAAATAAATAAACAGCTACTGAAATGCAAGACTTGGAAGATGAAAACTGAGCATTTTGGGGGGGAAGGCAAAAAGTCTAGGAAGGGGGAAATACTGCTGATGCTAAGAGAGGAAACGGGAGGAATAATTAATGAAGCTCCATTTTAAAGATAAGATTAGGATGTAAGTAATACAGGTTCTGGAGCAAGTCTTAGAAAGACACCAATTCATCAACCCAAGGGGATGTGGGCAGGGACCATGATTGTAATTATTGAGCCCAATATTGGTGTCAGGTGAAGAATAAGAACTTTTCATGCCTTTTCTTGTTACTAATCCTTAAACATGTTGTAGCCTGTCTGTTTGCATATGATGTAGACATCCACTGAAGTCTTAGAGCTTAGCTGTAGTCACAAAGCTAAAATGTGAACCTGGAGATTTCTTTTTCCTTCATAGATTAAGTTCTTTTTATGAAGTAAAGGTTGGCATTAGCTGGACTGTAATAGAATATCAGGAAGATAAGATTTACATTGTTGGGATGCAGAATTAAAATCATCTATAATAATTCTGAGCTGAGTTAAAAGACAAGCAAAGTCAGTATGGCACTGTCTAAATGTAGTCATATTTCATTCTGCTGCAGTTACCAAACTGAGCTAAAGAAGAAAAAAAACAACATTGTTACATTTTAGAATTAGCAACTATCTTCTGGTTGTTTTTAGCAGTTTACCTAGAATTCAGAATGACTATTTATTAATTCATATAATACATATTCATGAAGCAATGCGATTTGGTGCTCAGTATTGTGACTTTTTGACGAAATAGCAAAGAGGAATCAGACATTGTTCCTAACCAAAGACATTTTAATAGAGCTCAAGTATAAATAAAATCATTCTGCCTTCATGTAGGTATAAAATCACTATACATCTTATACATGCTGTAAGAATAATTAAAAGTAAAAAGGAAGATAAAACATTTGATAGGAAATATACATGTGGGACATATATGAAAGCAAGAAGGTAGAAATAAAGAAAAGAATGAAACAAGAGTAGATGAACATGGGAGAAAGAGGAAAAAGCTGAAAAACAGAGAAAGAAGAAGAAGAGAGAGAAAAGGGGAGGGAGGTAAGAAATAAAAGGAGAAAGGATGGAGAGACAATAAGGAGGAAGAAAAGACAGGAAGAAACATGAAAGAAATCAAGCCTATGTGGGGCAAGGCATGATGAAGGCATGATGAAGCCAAGATAGACTGGTGTGTGTCCCTGAATCACATAATACTGAAAACTGACTAGGACACACATTTTGAATTAAAACATTATTAAGATCTTTATCCAGTAGGCAAGCATGAGCCACGAAGACTTGAAGAAAACTCCAGTGTAGCCAGTGTGACTTTACAGACTGGGTTAACTTCATTCTTCAATTAAAATCCTTTTGTGGTTTCTCATTGCTGTCAGAATGCAGTTTGAAATCCACTGGGACCCTCATCCATCAATCATCTGCTTTCCATCCAGTGCTGCCATGGTAACCTGTGATGGCACTCTCACCCCTCCCACCTGGGGGTTTATCTGCTTCTGTTACTTCTGAATGTTCCTCCCCACATCCTCTCTTAGAGCATGTGTTTCCTAATCTCAAGTCTCATGCTATGCGTCACTTTCTGTGGAACACTCTTGACTGCTATCGTAGGCTAGATTAGTTCCTCTAGCCACACACTCACAGCAAATGATTCTTCCCAATGCCAAACTACCAATGCAATTCTATAAATACTTATGTCATTATTATTTAATGCCTGCCTCCAAATTAAACTATAAATCCATGAAAGCCAGGACAATGTGAAGTTCACTAGTAAATATGACCTTTACATCTAACACAGAGACATAATGTATAAATCAGTTTAAGGCAGAGGATTAGTGGAGATTATTAATTTCATTTACTAATCATCCACAGACAAGGAAGTTGTTGGAATATCCAGTGAAAGTTTTTGGAGATGTGAAGCAAATGGGAAAAAAGAGAGAGTTATATGTAAGCATTTTACTGTAGAAGCTATAGGACTTCAAATCTGCTGGATGAATTATGTCTAAATAATTTGAAAGGACTCATAAAAATATTTAGCATGGAGCCAGGCTTCGTGGCGCACACCTTTAACCCAGCACTTGGGAAGCCGAGGTAAGAGGATCACTGTGAGTTCAAGGCCACCCTGAGACTACATAGTGAATTTCAGGTCATCCTGGGCTAGAGTGAGACCCTACCTTGAAAACAAACAAACATATATAATATGGCATGTTTTATTCTCTTTCATCTTCCCTGGATTTTTTTTCTGTCATGCTGGAGCTCAAGTCCAAGGCCTTATATATGGCGAGAAATACTTTAGAACTAAATTATATCCCCAGCCCTTAGTTACTTAAGATTTAGTTTTGTTGATGTTGAATTCATGATCCTCCTACCTTCATCTTCCAGGAGCCAGTCATGTGCCTCCACGTCCAGTTTCTTCCTTGATTTTTGAAGGAATCCTTTCTTGGGCTCTTATAATGCCTACCAATATTGAAATTTCTTTTATTCTGTATATTTCTGATAAAGAAATGTACATTTATTAAATTGAGTACCTACTGTATGTCAAAGCTATTCAGGATGATTGATAAACATCATTGAACAAGAGAAATAAAGATCTTTAAATTCTTGGATCTTACATATTTAATGAAAAGATGTATATAGTAAAGGGAAACCATAGATTCAATGCTCTGTATTTTTAAAGACAAGTTTAAGAATGGGCTAAGTAAACCAAGGTAAGGAATCAATACAGACAGCCCTGTGGCACTGTACCAGTGATCTATAGAACATAACATGAATTAATTTTAAAAGCATCACTCTTTTTTTGTTGCTTTTAATGGAACCCAGGAACTCCCAATTGTAGGCATTCACTGAAATGTAATTGCTTCTTTCTCATCTCTATCCTGGAGAAAGAATCCTCGAGAGCAAGGAGGGAGCAGGGTATCACAGCAGCTGGTAGGAGGCTTCTTGTCAGTGCTGCAAAGGAAATCCTGTGGACCAGAGGCCTCCACACCAGCAAAGGAGAGCGCTCAACCCCATGCTTTGGTCAGCATTGCAGCATCTTTCCTCAGACTTCTGATGAATTATTTATTTTATTATTTTTAATAGTAAAATATTTTAAAAATGAATTAGGCTAGGTTTTCCATTTTTTTGTTTTTATCAGTTTCTTCTCTAAAATTCTTCATAACACTAACGACATAACAGAAAGCAGTGAACAATGCATTTTATTCATGGGTTAAAGTCTAAAGTATTTTTTAAATAACTAGCTTGTTACATTTAATTTTTCATTCATGAATGGTAACTTTTTGGGCTTTCTGAATAATATTAATAAAATTTGCATATTCAACAGAAGAGTAAATAACATAATATAAGATAATAAATATGCAGTAGCTTTTCCCTGACTTGTAGAGAGCAGTTGGAACAATTCAAACTGTTAAGATATTGTTTACTTAGCAACTGACTTTCTCCAAACAGAAGGCAAACATACTGTTTTAAAAATTATTCCTAACTTTCACAGAAGGAAAAGAATGAACTGATTCCTTCATCAACTTAGTCCACCAAAAAATACCTGTTTTTAACTGAAAAATAGACTCAAGTGATTTAAGTTGCACATGCGATTGAAAGTAAAATAGTCAATTAATATTTTTATTTGTTCCACTAATGATGTGATTTTTCTCATAATAAATATACTGGCCAGGTGGGGTTATGTATACCTGTCACCCCAACACTTAGGAGTCTGAGGCCGACCAACTTCTAAAAAATTGACAGAAACAAACAAAAAGTAAATAAATACTGAATATTTTGACTATATGCAGACAGGATTTTAAGGTATTTATTGATTTTTCAATTAATAAAGGGATCAATGTATAAAATTCCAGATTCCTAACATTTGTTGGGGAAAAACTGAGACTTCCTGTTAGCCTTTTCCTTCCCTCCTATCCCACCCGATGCCTTCACTCAGTTTCCTCTGTCCTGAGATATTACTCAACAACCACAACACATAGATAAAGACAGTATGGGAATTAGTCCCTAGTTGTCAAAAAGTTTGCCATATAATAATGGCAATATGACATAAATAATAATTTAAACAAAAAGGAATTAGATTATAAAGGCAATTTTAATATGATACATTTCCATTTCTTCTGGTTGTGTGAAGCTTTATGAAAAGATAAAACATATTAAACCAAAGCGTATGGATAATTCTCTAGGCTGAAGGCCAATGGCCAGCTTCTAGTTAAACAGAGTAGGTCACTGAAATGTTTACATAATTGAACAGCATTCTAACGTGCCCCTAGACTTCCTAAAGTTCAAACCCAAAGGTTATCTGTAGTTAGTTCTCAATTCTTTTTTTAAAAAATTATTTCTGTTGGAAGGCAGAGCATTGAAGTGTTTCTTGCTACTGCAAATGTACTTCATATGCATGTGGCTAGTTGTGTGGGTGCCAGGATATTAACCTCAGGCTGTCAGGTTTTGCAAGAAAGCATTTATCACCATCTCTTCAGCCCCTAGCCCACAATTCTCTTCCTCTGTCATGAAAAGTTTGTTGACCTCTGCAATGGAAATGCATCTCTATCTGGGTTTGCTGTTATTTCTTTCTTCATTTGGGAGATTTTGGTGATAGTTTTTGGTGATAGTTGTTTGAGGAAAGACCTCATGTGTCCCAGGCTCAACCTTGATATGTAGTTGAGGCTGATCTTAAATTTCGCATCTTTCTACCTCGTAAATTCTGGGATTACAGGCAAGCACCAAACATAGCTGGTTCTATGTAGTGCTGAGGATCAAACCTGAGGCTTCGAGCTCACCAGGCAAGCACTCTCCCAAATGAACTACATCCTCGATGTTTTACTCTATTGTGTGATGCCCCATTGTACTAGGTCCTTCTATGTAAATTAACTTAATAAGAAGGTGGACACTTACTTAAAGGAAAGGATTTAATCTAGCTGAGGGGACACTTAAAGACAACCACCCCAAATACTTACTGGATGTTATTTGATGTTGGAAGAACTCAGAAATTGATGCCTGATGTCTTAGGAAGTCTGAAGGGAGAGAGCCTCCTTGAGACCAACCCCAACTTCATCTGATTGAGGAATAAATCAGCTGCTATTCTCCAGTGGTGCAGGCTAGAGGGAACTGGAGGGTCATATGTATTTCTCCAGGTTCCATTAAAAAATGTGTTGACTGAATAGCCTGCATGTATGGTAAAACCTCAGCCTCTTTAACATGTACTTGATTAGCTGAGTATTTCAGTCAAATATATCCAAAATATCATACTTCCAATGTTGTGTCTCTATTTAAACATTCCTTACTTTTTGGAAATTCAACTGTTAATTACCAAATGCAAATTTACAATATGTTAATACCTAGGTGAGTCAGAAAAATCTTACTTCTTCAATGTTTTTGTACTCATCTTTTAAATATCATTGTAAAAATAAGCTTGCAGAAATTTAAAATTTGTGTCAATGCATTCTCCTTATGTGATGAACATATATAAGTGTATATGTAAGTATACATATTGATAGATAGATGATAAATAGATATATAGATAGATATAGAGATAGAGATACAGATACAGATAGACATACTTTTATCTCCAGAAACGTATCCAAACACCCCCACATAGAGTCCACATGATTTAAAAAAGGTTGTGTATTGATCTTTTCTCTGTGACACTGAAATATAACTTGTATATGTCAAGGAGTGATATCAACACATACCAATGCATAGTTGGAATAAACAGATTGGCAACATAAGACATTGTTATAATCTTATAAATGGCAGGCTGCAGTGAAATAATTATGAGGATGAATAGCCTTATTAATGTCAAATGCAATATTATTTTCAGTAAGCTTGTAAGGGAGCATCTTCTATTCCTTTACAGCCACTACTGAAGACATGTGGAAATATGAACTTTCTCGCAGATTCATAAAAGCATAAGAAGAGATAGTGACATAATTATAATTATATTAAGAAGAATGCTTGATTGGTTGTCAGCACACTTTACATTTAACAATCCTGGGTGTTTTTCCATGATAATGGCATAATGACAGGAATGAACTTAGAAGTTATTCTTAGCAGAGTATCACAGCAGAGTGCAATCGATTTCTGCAGAAGCCAGAAATGCAATTGTCGACCTTATAGGTTATTGTAAATGCAGAGCACAAATTCTCATTCATAACTACTTAATTAAAGAACATTATTGGTTTACCTGTAATTGCTTTAATTTATCACAGTGTTACAATTTATAAGTAATGTGTGTTATTCTTCACTAGTTTTATTGTAATTACACATAATTTACAATTCACATTACTGGATTTCTAATTAGCCTCTAAATATTCTTGGTTATAAAAATGAAAATACTATTTTAAGGAGACTAGGATAATTAACAATGTATTAAATCTATTGGCAATCAAGCATTTGCTACACAATAAAGTCAAATAATTCAGGCGATTTAGTTGATGGGTAATAACATTTTTTCCAAAGATATGGACTACAACTTAGTTGATCCTTAAGGTGCAAGCAGTCATGTTGGCTTCAAATTAACCTTGGCACAACTCAGGTCCATGTTGTATTTAGCAAAGGGATACATGTAACATCCCCTTTTGTGCTGGGGTAGCTGGCATAGAGACCACCCGTCATGATAGCCCTAGGTAATTTAACTAACCTTAGAATTCAAGTTCTCAACTCAATAGGCTACTCATCCAGAACTTCAAGCTGCTGTAATTCCAGGAATTAGGAGAGATAAAATGATTATTTAGTTAAGATCATTGTCTTGGCTTTTTGAAAGATTTTAAAGAAAAAGTTTGCATGATGTAGCAATCAACCTAAAATAATGGTCTACTAACATTTGACAATGGTACATGAAAGTCCAATCTTCCATGAAATACGCTGCCACCTCTACAGCATGGCTGGACACTACCTCCTTAAATCATCTAGAAATTTCCACAAGAATACTGTGGACAGGCATTTTCCCAGAAAACATCAATAAATGCAAGCACAATTTTCATTGTGGGAAAAAATACATGTATATCACTGAATTCATAAGAATTGTTTTACTTAAAAGGAACAAAGGAGATACTAAGGCATTAAGAAAGCAAAGCATCGAATTCTGTTTAGAACGAATCCTGGGGAAGGTAACATGAAAGAAGCCTGGAGAGTCGGGGTGGAGATGTGCCCAAGAACCCAAAGGGCCATGTGGCACTTCTCTGGACCAGGATGGAATAGAAACTCATGGAGGAGAGTTGGGACCAGCTTCAAAGACAAGTGTCCCTTGCTTGGAAACTTTGCTCGAGGCCAGCCATCAAATAACCCTGCAAAGATTTTTTTTATCCCAACCCTTGAAGCTGTAACTTTAATGAAAATGGAGTTCTCTAGAATTCAGAATAAAAATAATTGATTATAACCTTATAAATGGCATACCGTCCTACAATCATGAACTTCACTTCTAGTTCAAGGTACTTGTCCATAACTGAAAATCATCTTCTAACTTCATCTGCACTCAAGTTTGGTTATCACAAGTCAAACAGATCCCATTTTTCAAAGTGGTTTTCCAATTCATTCACAGACATAGGCAAATATAGATCATGAATAGAACATGTCTAGTCTATCAACTATTGTCTGCCAATATTGAAAATGCCCAAACCTTCAGCTAACATCATGTTCAACACTGTATTCAGAGACCTAAGCAAAGAAGCTTCTGAAGACTGTGACCGTATAAAGCAAAACAAGGGGTTCATAGGTCTGTCAAGCTTCAACTCTGAGTGGGTGTCACTGTGAAGGAATCAACAAAGCTGTATTCTGAGGACTTTGGGGGATCAGCTTGGAAGTATCTTGGGATAATGGTGCTCATTGTAACTGAAATTGACCTGTGGTTAACTCATAGCAGCAACTAAACATGTATGCATTTAAGCACACTGAAGACAATTCTAGCCCAAGCCTAGCTTTTTAGCCAGCCAAGGCTGTCACCAGAAATACTGTGGAACTGGAAAGTCACATTCAATCTGACTCATTCACACATGCAAAGTGTCTGCACTTCCTTTTCTTCCCCATGTATAAGTATTCGGTTTTCTCTAATCAGTCATTAGTTTAAATTACAAATTCATCTCACTTCTCACTTATTCCTAAAAACGGGTTGCTAAAGTTCCTTTTTCAACAGTACAATTCTCCTTTCGTTCTCTGTGTGTTTGTGTGTGCCTGCGATTTTAAATCACACTTAAACATACATGAGAATCTTGTGTAGGAAACGGCCGTAATCCAAGCAGAGTTTAATGGGCCTCATAAAGAGTAAAGACATGCCATACCTCACTTGATTGCTTCTCGATTAGGACACAGAACGCCATTCCATTCTTCCTTTTGGGTACGACTTGAATCTGTACAGGGCACTACATAAATGATTTTCCATGGCTTTTTAAAAGGCGGTGCATATTAATATTTTAAACTGAAGTAATTGCTTCTTGCTCAGCAATGGGTTTCATTTATGAGTGTTTATCCTCAGCAAATGGAAAGTATGGTTAATCTAAGTTAAAAATGGGTTCTTTAAATAGCTCTAATTACATTCTGTTTACGTTTGCGTGTATTAGACACTTAAGATTTAATCGGTAGCAGTTCTAACAAACCGAAATGTTTATTAGCTGGTTTTAAATTATTGTTATAGATGACATTTGAATGAGAAAATAAGTGATTTGTCTGCTACAAAACACAGTAAATAAAAGATGGACCAGTGTTTATAAAAAGAACTTTAGCATAACTTTAAATCATAAAATAATTTATAAGAAAGATAGCATATAGGACCAATTCATTTCCATTTTTCTTTATGCTTTTCTTTTTAGCTTTTAAAGTGCAAACAGATGATATTTATGGTATAAGATCAGTGAGATTTTATTATTTTTTTTAAATGCCACAATCCTGATGTTCAGACATCGAACAATAAGGGACTATATTTACAGTTTGAGTCCATTGACTACTCTGAAGAAAAATATCAAAAATATGTTGATTTTTTAAAAATATTTGCTTGAAACATTTAAGTTTATATAATGCTATATTAATAAAACTTAATGTTCTTAAAGTCCATTTTAAATAACTAGAAAAGTCATTGTTGGAAGTTCATTCATTCCTGAGAATTCCTTGAAAGGACTCCATTACCTTTGGAGAAAACTTTGTAGACAGTATGTATGACTCATTTAAGACATTCACAATTGCTTTATTGACATTTCATTTTCTATTTGCTTTGTTGGGGTTATGAAGGTAGTCAAATTGGAGTACAAATCTAAAGGCAATTTATTAATAATAACAGTTGTGTCTCTATGGAACGACAAACATTTATGATTGTTTCTAAATCCAAGAGCATTCCCAGAATGGATGTTTGTCAAATTATTCGTATCATTTTATGAATAAAAAATTCTAGAAATATTATGACTTTGCCATACAATAGATAAATAAAAAAGGAATACTGTTTCATTCCATACTTTCTCCTAACAGTTTTAATTAGAAACACATATGACTTTGAGCAAGTCACTATACCTTTACACTTTAAATTCTATACCAGTAAACATGGCGATAATAGTGGCTTCCTTAAAAGTTGGTGTGAATTCTTTGAAATGACATATGAAATCATAGAGAACAATGCTTCCATGCAAATGTAAGGGATTAATATTTTGTTCATTTCATCTCTGCCTTCATCTCTGAGCTCTATTTCAGCAAGTCTTCTGTGTCTTCCCTCACAGAATCTTAAATTCCTGCTTCCTTTCCCATTCCTTCTTCTTCCTGAGCGAGATGCCTTCCATATACCATACGAGAATAGCTTCCCACATCCAGTCCAGTGTTCCTTTTGCCCAGCTGCAAAATTCTACTGTTTGTATGCTTAGTAAGCCACCATTATGGGGTATGTCATACTCTTCCAGAAAATCGTAACATTTAGAACAAGGGTATAGCAGTTACCTTCTTGTTGCTGGGACAAAACACCTAACAAGAAGCAATTTAAGGAAAGGATTTATTTTGGCTCCCCAAGGCAAGCAAATCACGACAAGAATGAATGGCAGGGCATTGCATCTTGTCACAACACCTGGAATGAAGCAAGAGTGAGCTAGCTATCAACACCCAGTGGGTTGGACTAATAAATCCCAAGGCCTGCCCTCAGTAACACACTTCTTCCAGCAAGGCTCCACTTCTCAGAAGTTCCTCCAGCTGGGGATCAATTATGAGGCCATGGGAAGAATCTGACATTTAAAACCCACCTGAATTCTGGTCAGGGGGGATGGTCCATGGCTATAATCCAACTTGGGGAGGTTGAGGCAGGAGTACTGAAGGCTTGAAGAGAGAACAGGAAAATCAAGGACTGGATTCTAATTCTCACCATATTAACCTCTCAGTTCCCTCTTTATAAAATGGGTGCAAACCTTACTTTGCCAAACATTCAATGCAGGGTGAAAACTAGTGTGTATCAAGCAATGGCATTAAACAATAAATGGCAACTCTTTTGATTTATCTGAATGCTATGCATTGTCCTCTAAGAAGTGACGGACTCTTTAGTAGTCGATGCAAGGCTAGAACTCACGCTTCTCTCCTAGCATTCCTTTGTATATAGAGGATTCAGCCTGATAGAAAATGCTGTGAATCCCTGGGCAACACACCAGGTAAATTTATGAATAACAAATAAATATATCTCTTTTTGTGGCCATTTCAAGCTTTTTGAGAATCTTCTGCAGCCTAGAGAATCAGAAACAGAATTTGTAACTTTATTCAGCAGTGAAATGCAACCAGGGTATTAAAAAAAAGCAATATTTAAACCCTAAGAACCAGGTCTGGCACTCAGAATAAAAGACTCTTTTAGTAGGAAGAATAATCTATCAACTTTGTGAAAGGGCTTTTAGAAAAGGCTCAAAGTTCTACTGCCCTATAAAACATAAATGGTACATTGTCCTCATTTTGGGGATAGGAATTGTATGTTAGAACTAAATTAAAGAACAAAATTTCTATTGCCTCTGCCTGGATTTTTGGAAGCTGCTCTAGAGGCAATTCTAGTTTCTAGGGGTTAATAAGTGATGTAGAAAAAGCAGGAGCATGGAATGAATGAAGATATTAATTCTAATACCAACCCGGTGCTTGTTTTCACACCAAAAATCTGTGCTTCTGCTCACAAAAGAAAATCCTTTCATTATGATGTTTATTGGTCCTATGCACATGGTGATGTTTTCTTATAGGTAAATATGGTTGTAATCCCAATCCGGAGGGAAGGCACATATATACAGAGGGCTCCGGAGAATGCATTTCTTGTATAGGCCAGCTGTTCTGGTGTTTACAGCAGCAAGCAAGAGGGACCCTGTTTCGAACAGAGTGGATAACACAGACCAGGGCCACGAGGTTGTCCTGTGACCTCCATCCACACTTTACAAAGCCATGTGAGATACCCCACAGACACCATATATACAAATCCTCTCAGCTGTAAATAGACCAGAATTAGAGAAATCTGTAAGGAAGGTAACATCATCACTCAGATGAGAGAGATGGAGTTTTGAAACAGGAAGATATGAGCGTTGATGTTGTCATGTGATAATAGTCTTTTTTTTATATATTGAACATAGGCCCATTGGAATTTCCAGATGGACTGGATAAGAGGTATAAGACAGAGAAATCAAATATGACTCCATGGTGATTAGCATCCATAATGGAAAGGACAGAATAACCTAGAATTTAATAAAGCATCTTTCAAGAGTGAGAACAGACAGGTGGGAATGTGGGCTGAATAAGAAATCTTTCAACTACAAATAACTCTCAAAGGAGTTTAAAAACAATTATGTTTCCCCAAGCCATGTGAGACTAGGCCTGTTCCTACATCTATGTTAATGCATTTAATCAAAGAAAAAGTTGTGTAAATTTTGGAATCACTTTTACCATTATCCCACACATAACACCTCATTCTCTTCTGTCAATACTTTCCTTGGAAAAATTTAAAACTGCTAAACTCTCCTTCATCTTTCATTCCTTTTTTTGTTTGCTTATCTATCTTTTATTTCAATGTTTTCCTTAAATGTATCTTTTCACATTACCCTTCTCTCTACCTGTTTCCTGATCTGGTATGAAACTCATTTGCATTTATCTCAATGGCTGCAATTTTCACTTATACGGCTTTACTTTGTTACTACGATCCACCCACTCTTTTTTGTAGATTAGTTTTTTTTCTATCCTTTGTTTTATCCATTTACTTATTTTATCCAATTTTTTCTCATTTCTGACAGCCTTCCCTTGTCTTCAATATGTCCGAGGAAATTCTGAGTTTTCCTTACATCTTCTCTCTCTGTCTCCTTGGGAATGGCTGTCTCTAATCATGCAGGATGTCACTGATTGGACTGTGGAAGTGATGTCTGTCGCATGCATGGATTTCCCAGGTTCTATGATGGCTTCCTTACTTACTGTTGTAGACAGCTTTCTCATTGCTGCAACGAAGAACCCAACCAAAAGCAGCTTCTGGAGGAATGGGTTTATTTTGGCTTAAAGACTTGAGGGGAGACTCCATCCTGGCAGGGAAAACGATGTCATGAGCAGAGGGTGGACATCACCTCCTGACCAACATCACGTAGACAACAGCAGCAGGAGAGTGTGCCCAACACTGGCAAGGGGAAGCTGGCTAATAACCCTCATAACCCTGTCCCCAACAACACAGTTCCTACAAGGTTCCAATAACACCAATTGCCATCAGCTGGGGATCCAGCATTCAGAATCCATTCCTTTGTGGGGGACACCTGGATCAAACCACCACACTGCCCATCAGAGATGGATTATTAGATTTGTGTCTCATGGAATTAGGATTCAAATGTCTCACACCTGCACCTGAGGATATCCAGAGATGGGGCTGCTATAGAACACTTGTTATTTGGGTTTATTTCCCAACACTGCAAATATAAGACAAGAAATTTTGCCGTGAGAAAGATAGCCGACTTTCTTGCCTTTTCTCTCAATAATGAACAAAAATTTTCAAAACCTTAGCAACAGAAGCAGCCTTTCAGCCTTTTTTGCTTTGAGGAATAATCTCAGTTCCCTTTCCCTTGGTCCTAGAAGCCACAGTTACGCCTTGGTCTCTAAGTACCAATCTGTGTTGGCTACTTCCCAGAGGACTTCGGGGTCAAATAAAGGTCCCTTGCTGTTTCTTTCAACAGAGAATTTCCCATTTTCTTTTGAGCTCTATTATGTTACTATGTTTTATATTTTTAATTTTAGTCAGCTTTTATTAAAACTGAATATTACCCAAAATTATTGATTTGAGTCTAGAATCCATGTAAGTTAACAATGATATTTACCAATCTGTGATATAAAAGGGCCTTCAGGACTCAGAGGGATGTCTGGGGTCCAGAAGAAGGAACAGGTCGGATGGCAGTATATCACCCAATACTTTTGACTTTCAACATTCGAACCACCCTGTGTAGCTATGTAGATACATACCAGTAAAATATCAGTCTGCCTAGAATAAATTTTTCTTTTTTTTATTTTTTGCTCCATAATTCATATTGTCATCTATAGCAATTAGGTAAGGAGCACAAAGGAAAAATGCTATCCCAGTGGAGAAAAGACATGGGCAAATATTTGATCATTACGTTACTCAAAACAATGTGGAACTATTTTAAATTATCTTTAGATTGTTAAGTTTCTTAAAATAGGATGAGAAAAATTACTGTTAAATCTGAAAGTCAATTTTATATCTCCACTCTAATGCCAAATGAAAAACACGCTGTAAGGGTATTTAGGATTATGCTTGCTTACATTTTAATTAGTTCTGGGCACTTCAAAACTTAATCATAATTAAAGAATTATTAAGTTCATACCTTTGAAAATAGGTTAATAAGGTTGGCATTAGTATTTTTTCCAGGAATTATAAAGACAATCTTGATATGCTTAAAGATTCACACAGATTATATCTGTAATTATTGTAATTGAAATATTTGGGAAATATCTTCTGAAGGAACTTTGTTTAATGTCTAAAAACATTTGTAGAGCAAGAAAGGTTTTGGTGTACTAGCTCTACTACACACTGACGAATATGAAAATCCTTGAATCTTGGGTAAATGAGAAAACCCATGTATTTGAATAGAGAGGATTTAAAGATCGATGTAAAAAATCTCAATAATGCCTAGAGGAGGATATTATGTTTTCCTTATCTTTGAGTCCACTTAAAAATACTGTCCAACAACCCTACCAACCAGCCACAGATAGATAGCTGACATTCTGTCAAGGAATGAACCACCACAGACCTACGGTGGAGGATCCACATGGAACCCCACAGAGAGTGGTGGGATAAGCAAGAGACCTATAACCATAGCCAATCAGTCAACCCAGGAGAAGCCAGCGAGACAGACACCAATGCATTCTGATCAAAACCATTATTCCATCTAAAATATAGCCTTCCTATTTTAAAAGACAAAATATTTTGAATCTAAAACCAAATATTTTTCTAGTTTCATGACTGTTTTGGGTCATATTTATCAAGTATTTGCAAGTGCTATTGTTTCTAAAACTTTTCATTTATTAACTCATTCATATTTTGAATGATTACTGATTAGGATCCATATGGAACCCCCCAGAGAATGACGGGATGAACAAGGGACCCACAGCCACAGCCATTCAATCAACACAGGATAAGCCAGGGTGATAGAAACAAACAATTTTCGACACAAAGCCCCCTAAGCTCACAACATTACAGCAGCCTTAATACTCACCCACCACGACTCAGGGAACTGAGCAGAAGAGGGGCAGAAAGATTGTGAGAGCCATGGTGGGGGAGACTATGCAGAGGCATGGCACCCCTCAGTAACAACACACTTGGGCCAGGAGAACCGGGCTGAGTACTAGGCTATCCATGGTCCCCTGCCACAACAACTGATCCAGACGACCCACGGAAGAGGATATCCAGCCGAGTGGGCATGGGGAAGAGGGGTATTGGGGAACTGGGAATAACAACTCATCGCTTGCCCATTAAATAATGTAACTCATTATGGACAATAAAAGATTGCTAAAAAAAGAAAGAAAGAAAATAATCTAAATGACAAAAAATGAAATAAAATTAAAATAAGAAAATTGTTGAGTGAAGCTAAACAAGGCAGTACACTCGTGAAATTCCAGCACCTAGGAGAATCTCGAGTTTAAGGACCACTTATGCTACAAAGTTAGAGCAAGGGGGAGGGTCTGAGAAGATGACTCAGTGGTTAAAGTATTTAGTGTGCCAGCATGAGGACCTGAGTTTGGATCCCCAGCATCCACTGAGCTGCCTGGTGTGGAAGCATATGCCTGTAATCCCTGCTGTGGGGAGGTGGAGACAAGAGATTCCCTATGGTTTACTGGTTAGTTCAATTCTTCCAACCAGTGGACTCTGGGGAAGTACAGACTATTCAATCTCATAGAATAAGGAATAGGTCAATGAAAGAGAGGACGAGAGAGCACCCACCATCTACCTCTGACGTGTATGCACCCATAAGCATGCAAATGAACATCAGCAAGCACACCACACACAACAGAAGAGAAAATGCTGGGAGATATAACCATTTCCTTTTAGCCTATGAAATATCTCATTGTGTATTTAAAAAAATGTCATCAATAAAGACACAGCGAAATAAAATCAATGAGCTGTGGAATAAAAAGAAATGAGATTTTAGAGATATTTTTACCCATCTTGATAGAGGACTCTGCTCCCGAGTTTCTCAGTAGGAAAAGAAAACCCACCCCTCTTTGCTCTAACACGTTGACCTTTGAGTCTGAATGAGGACAGTATCAGCGGCCAATCTGAACTGTAAAATGAATCTGTTAGGATTAAGGGTTTAGCTGTTGCATGGTTAAATGGGTCAAACTCTCTTAACTGATGGATTAAATTGATGCCACCCTGAAGAGAAAAAGTTTAGATTCAAACAAACCTGCCAGCTTTGAGTATTTCTTCTGTATCACACTTTTCCCATAAAACTCACAACCTCTCAAGTTTTGGAAGGGAAATAAAAAAAATAAATTCACACCTCCATCTCCTTTTTTGAGCCAGCCTTGTTAAAGGAAAGTGAGCACACACTATAGTATGAAGCAGTTCAGGGAGGCAGTGTTGGAACTGAAGTTGAAACTGAATTTGGTAACAGAAGTTTAAAAAACAGAACCAGCACTAACATCTGCCTTCAACCATTCATTCCAGCTCCCATGAATTCTAGCAAATACACAGCTTTTACAAAAAAAAAAAAATACGGTTCTTCATTTGATGAATTTAATTAATTCATGGAAGAAAAAAAACTACGATGTTTCTATTTAAATATATAGAAAAAATTTAATTGGATAAATCAGTAGAACATAAATGAAGTTTCTTCTAACTTTAAGAATAAAGGGTGTGGGAGATATAGCACAGTTGGTCGAGAATTTGCCTGACAAGCATAAAGACCTACGTTTGATCCTCAGAACCCATGTAAAATGCCAGAGATGGTGTCACAAATCCATAATCCCAGCACTGAGGAGGCAGAGACAGGTCAGGGAGTCTAGCCTAAATACTGAGCTCCATGTCAGTGAGAAGTCCTGTCTCAAGCAAGGTGTAAGGTGTTCCTGAAGAAGACATCAAGATTTGTCTTTGATCTCCATTTAAGAGAGCTTACACGGGCACATGTACCCACACACATGTTTCATAAATATGAACACACACTCAAGCATGTGCACATTCAAAATAATAAGGAAATGCTTAGACATATTGATCAACGAATAGAGACAAGCCAGTAAATGGTTACCTTTCAAAAGCAAATCTCATACTCAACTTTTATTTCCAGAGACCATATTCATGGCTACCCAATTTCAGTAGTTGTTTCAAAGGTTGCTAATGCAATGCAACCTTCCTTTAATTTTAAGTACAAAGTCTAAGCAGTCATCCAGTTCTAAGAGATGATATGAATTCTCTGCCAACTTGCTTATGATGAAAATTAGAATTTGATATAATAGACACTATCAATTAAAAGAAGTAAAATAGCCATTGGTAAGCACATAACCTCTGAATACTCTCAGAAAATTATCTTTATTAAAACTTTCCTCTCAAGAGAACTGGTGTCTCTGGTGGCTGCAATCACCCCAGTCCCTGTGCTGCCTCGCTAACATCAGGGAAAATGTAGTTGAATACAGATTTTTTTTTTCATTTAATTTCCACCAAGTGTGTGTTCTCCTGCATTGGCTTCTATTGCTAACTAATGAAATAATCAGCTAGTGTGCAGTGGGGGAGTGGCGGAGCAAGAAAGGAGGTGCCATTCTAAAAGGTCTATTATCCTGTCAATATGTGCACAGAACTCTCATTAATGTTAATTAGATTTACCCACCAGTACAAGGGGAGGGAAGACCTTAAACAGCAAGTTTGAAAAAAAAAAAAACCTATCTAGCAATGCAGAACATAGTGGGAAAAAAATTAGAAATCATTCCTGCCTCCAAGCAACCTTAACTCGTACAAAGACATTTATGTGGCCATTAACCCAAGCAGAAATTGAACTTGTCAGCATTACATGCAGAATGTATATAAGGGTAACTGTTCAAGAACAATTTCTCAAATGAATTAAATACAAACTGGATTTATTTCTAGGCAGTGTAGGTAGTCGGTCCATCATCTTCATAATAGAACAACTGGAAAAGGGTTAGTTTTTATAGACTTCTCATTCCCATTTGTCTTCATGGTATAAGACTACAGATCCTAGGAAGGAGTGGCTGTTGATGATTTGATTTGTGTATAAAACCAAAACAGAAAAGGTCATCTTTATCTTCTCTCTGCGTCATTAGCCTAGTTCCAATTCACCAGAACAATTCTATTTCTTTTCTTAAAATAAATTTATAACTGGACCACATTTCTTCATGTTTTTCTGTACCACCTTGGACCAAATTGGCATATACTCACCCTAGTTATGGTGATAGTCATAATTCGGACTCAATTTTTCCACATAAAACAAGAATGTACCTGCTCACCCAACACTCAAAGCCCGCTGTTTTCTGCCTCTCCTCTTGTTGGCTGGATTCCTCCCCAGAATAAAGCAGGATGTGGTGGCCCACACTCCAGACATTCACACCTTTCCATGTTCCTCTCAATCAATCTTCTCTGCCCACACTCCCAAAGCCCCCAGTGAGTGCTGAGATCTGCTGAGTGTGTTAGTCAGCCTTTTGTTGCTGTGACATGATGCCTGACCCAAGCAAATGAAGAGAAGATTCATTTTGACTCTTGGTTTTAGAGTTTTCAGTCCAAGGTTTTATGGATCCATTGTTCAGAGGTCCGAGTTAAGGTAGACTCTCATGATGGTGAGGATGGGATCCAGGAGACTTCTCACCTCATTGTAGTCAGGAACCAGGATGACCAAGAAGAGGGAAGAGAAGATCCACTCTTCAGCGTGACACGACCAGTGATGGTCCTTCAAACAGGACATTCCAACTGGTTCCCATGCCTCCCACATGTGCCACTAAATGAGGGATCCATTGGTGGATTAATCATTGATCATCCCAGAATCCTCATGGTTCATTCATTTCCCAAAAGGTAATTCCCTGGGAACCAAGTCCTTAACACACAGACCTCCTGGGTACACTTCATAACTTCATATTCAAGTCAAAATACTTAGTGATCTCTGGTGCAGGCCTTCCCACTCCCTGACTGATCCCTCACATCCCACTTCCTGTTTTCCCTCTATCTTTCTCTGACTGGTCTTTGACTCCACGAATATAATATCACAGAGTAACTATGCATTTCTAAAGGCATCTGTCTGCTGTGTAAGCTTCATGAGGTCTCAGCTGTTGGACTAGCATCTTCAATAAAGCCCCAAACACAGTACACCCTCAACTAACAAGGTAAAATATTATGTAGCTACTAGGGATACACTGAAGTTATTTGAGCTCTATTTTCCCTAGCCTCTAAAATTGTCTCCATCCTATACTAAGAATTTATTTAAGAAGTTCTAACCATAGCTCTATTTAGATTCCCTAAATCTAAAAATGTGTTATGTAGGGTGTGGGCAGGTAGCTCAGTGATAGAGCAGTTGCCTAGCATGCATGACGTGTTCAATTTGAGCCTCAATAGTAGAAAGTAAAAATTCTTATGTCCACAAGGAGTTTGATTTTGAAGTACTGTCTTTGAAAGCCATGTATGTATTTTTTCCTTCATTTCCAAGTTCATGGAACAGATAGAGATACGACCTCTTTGGTATTTGGTTTAGTGCTGAACCTTTCTCAAAATCAAAGTTGCCAAGAGAAAAAAGACCCAATATCTTGCAGTTCATAATCAAAGGTGCGAGGAATCCTAGCTTTAGCATGAGTGTGCAGACCTGAATTATACAAGCTACTTGTTTTTGAGTGGGACATGTTGACAGAGGTTGACACTTAGTGGCTTAGGACCCTGTAGTTGTCAGCCAGCATTAAGACTCACAGCTCATTCTGCAGTCAAAATAAAGGAAGAATGACAAAGTCCATATTTTGCCCCTACACTCTGCCAATGTGTCATTCTAGAGCTTTTCTTTCTGATGGCTCCACAGTGCCCAACACCCCCTCTGCCTCACTGAGCACAGAGATAGTCTGGGTTCAGCTTCAACAGGGCATCTATCATGTTTTCACACCTAAGTGTACTTTGTTCTTGATGGTCATAAAAAACACATTTTTCTCATCAAACTTTTATGTACTTTTCACAAGCTAATTATAATAATATATAACAGAAAATAAGGAAGAATGCTAATCCGTAGAAAACGTGTCTAAGAGAGGATACTTGTGATTTTGGTGGTTCTGTAAAATATAATAGGAAGTTTAAACTATTGTAAAGGAGTTCACTAGGTGGGAAATTGTCTTTATACTATGTAAGATTTTAATGCCTGCTACTGTACTACTGGAGCATTTCTGTTTGTAATGATACCTATTTGATAAAAGAATGTCACAATGATACCCATTTTTATATATAACTTAAAAATTAATAAGACAAAATACTTGAAAGTCTACACTATTACCATGTTATATTGAATTAGAGTGACAAAATTAGACTTTTTAAAGAAATGTGGTCTCTTTCTTTTTCATAATGCCTATTATGAGAAAAGGAAGCTTTTAAACTCTTAAAGTGATTGGGGATGTGATCAGTGGAAATAATTTTATATTGTTATAAAGCTATTTGTGTTGCCTTTCTTTTGGAAGTGATTCAGTGTGTTTCTAAATTGGGGTCTTTTTCATGGAGGTTGTGCTTCCTTTGTTTGTATAATGAATAAGAGTCTTATCAGGAAACTGTTGCATAGCCACATTCCATTTTAGATTGACTTGGAAATTCAGTTTTGTCTTTCTGTTCTGAGTGAATGAGTAGATGGAGGATGTCTTCTATCTGACTGATGCTGGTAATTGAATTACTGTACAACACATTAAGGAAAGAAAATTTAGATCAGCAGCAATTAGATTATGTTCTCATGTTCCAGAGAGCAGGCTCTGCACAGACAGAGAAGCAGGAGGCCACGTCTTGCCAAGTGATGGACACTGATATTAGGGAAGGTAGAAAGAAGGTAATTCATCTGTTCTTA